>SZWC01005890.1:52584-87231 GCA_023375785.1 Penium margaritaceum
GGCCAGCTCCCAGCCCTGACGCGGATCTGCTCCAGTCCCGGTCCCGGTCTCACCGAGAAAGGGTCGGAAGTCGACCACAGTCTCCCGCGGCATGGCGTAGAGGAGACCCCGCATCGCTCTCGCTGCTGTCTGGACCTGGTGAGCGTCGCGGGTCTGGTACTGGCTGTGGTAGTAGGGCCAGACACCCTCAGAATCGGCCCACACCTGAAACAAGGTCTCCCAGCAATCAAAGCCCTCGTCACTATCGTAACGGGGTGGAGGTGTCTCAAAGTCCTTCGGTCGCCGCTCCGTGGGGAGGGCGACCTCAGGCTCGGGAGACAGTGGACGGGGTATGGGGAGCCCACCAGTGAGAGAAACACCACCAAAGGTGAACACTGCTGAACGACCTGGCTAATCCTGATGGCGAGAAGGTGGCGGAGTGGGAGGTTGTGATCCCAAACGTAACTCATGGATGCGCTCCTCAAGCACGCGAATCTCGTGCTCGCATGAGTCATCCTCAATCTCCTCCTCATCCCAGGTGTCCACCTGTGATGAGAGATGCTGAGGCCGCGGCGCTGTGTAGGGTGTAGACTGCTGAGCAGATGGTGCGGCTCCAGTAGATCCTCCAGGTAGCTGCTGTGAAGCCATCAAACGACCCCGCAGTAACTCCGTGATCTTCTGCAATGCGTCGGACTGCCTCTGCTGCTGCCGGCGCATCTCGTCCTGTGACCGACGAAGCTCGTCGATCATGCGGGACTGCGACCGCGGACTCATAACGCCCGAAGAGGAGGAAGAGGGGTCAACGAGTCCTTTGTCCTTGTCACGGACCGGTGCCATCGCAATGCTCAGTATGGGGCCAAACGAAAAATGCTCCAAACAAGAAACTGATAGCGTTTCTCGAGGAGTTGAAACGTCTAAAAAAATTGACGTTTTGACCCCAAAACTGTTGACGTCAGCACAGTCTGTGATGACGTCAACGTTTTTTACGCTAGCGAAAAAAACACTAGCATTTTTTTGCTAGCGTTTTGTACGTCAGCGACTTTTTTTTAGGTCACGCGAACCCCGCGTGACTGGTGGGGGTGACCTCGTCATCCCCTGCTCGCGGCTGCGCAGGCCTGCGTAGTACCACGCAGGCTTGCGCAGTGCTGCATAGTTTCTGCACAGCTACACAATCACTGCTCTCCAGTAGCAATGCTGCGCAAGCTCACCGCTGCTGCTGCGGCGGATCTGCTGCTACGCTGTTGTAGCCGCTGCCGCTGCTGCAATGCTGCTGCTGCCGTTGTTGCTGCAATCGCTACAACAACTGCAATGCTGCTGCTGAGCTGCTGCTGCTTCGCTGCTGCTGCTGCGCTGCTGGTGCTGCTCGCGGCTACTGATGCCATCGCAGCTGCAAGCTGCTGCCGCCGCTGCCCGCTGCCACTGCTCGCAGCCGCCGCCGCAAGCTACTGCTGCGAGCTGCTACTCCTTTTTTTTTTGTGTACAGGCTGGCAGCCAGACACGGCTGCTGCTGCCACCCAGTGCTGCTGCTGCTGGGCGGCGTGGCTGCTGGATCTCATCACTGCCGCAGCTCCACTGGCTACGGTGGTGGCGATTGCGTGGTGACGTCGGTGCTGCCAACGTCGGCTGCGACGGGTCCCAGGATGTGGCGGCGACGGTGACTCTCACTGCTGCTGCATGTGCTGCATCTCTGCGGCGCAGCTCAACGAGAGGGGTCTCGCTGCTCTGATACCATGAATAATTGCTAGGAAGCTTCCTAACACTGTTGCTGCTGATGTGGCGACACTGTCCAGTCAGCTAGCGCACTAGCAAGCAAGCAGGTGCAAGAAACAACAAGGATCAGGCTAGGGAGACGCGCAAAGTCTCATAAGCTCCAATAGCTTAGTAATACAGAGAGAAATGACAACTGACAAGCACACAACATAAATACCTGCCGCGGCACACGGCGGGTGACGCACGCGGCAGTGTTAGTTTGTCCTAAAACCGGCTCAAAACCACTGTTTTGACCGCAACTCCGCGCATAGTCATCCAAACGCAACACCGTCTGAACCTAGAGATGCAGAATCTCGAGCCGGACGCTACGACTAGTCACACGCACAAGTCCGGCATCGATCAGTGGACGGACGATGCAAAACATGCAAATCGGGCTCGAGAGCCAGTCCACCGAGAAAACTCTAGCGTTTGTAGAAACACTGCAGTGCACCCCAACAAGCACCCGGGACGTCGTGACATCCGTCTGACAGCTGCTCGTGGATGGATCCACCAACCGTCAGTGCTCCAGCGCCAGCTGGACCCGCATCAGGGATCTGCACGAGCATGGACACGGCCGAGTGGTCACAGTAAGCTATACAAATGGACGGAAACAACTCACATCACAACACTCTCCAGGGTCTCGGTAGTGCTTGAGTCTACTACCATGGAACACCGGATGAACTTGCATAGTGTCGGGGAGTTTGAGTCGCGCAACCACATGGGTTTGCATGCGTTCGATCTCAAACGTTCCCAACCATCAAAGTTTAAGTTTCGAACAGTCGGATCCTCGAAACTTGATGTTTGCCGAGTTGAGGAGGAATCGATCGCCAGCGGTGAAGATGTCATCGCTGTGATGTCGGTCAGCTGCTCGCTTCATCGCTGCTTGTGTCTTTTTGAGAGTTTTCCGTGTTTCCTCCCAGGCGGTGGTGAGTTCCCGTTCTTGAACGTCGACTGCTCAAATATTGCTACGACTTTGTGGCGGGAAGGTTACCATACACCACTTTAAATGGAGTTTTACCCGGTGCGGTGGAAAACAGAAAACTAGGTAGCAGGTTGGGGCAGCAGCGTTGTTGATGCAGCGTGCGGGCTTCCACGCTTGTTGCTTCACTCTTTTGCCCCCTCAGTCTGCTGCTCTAGAGACCAAGTCTGCAAGCTCTGGGTTTGTTACTCAGAAATTCGCGCGCCAGTGTTAGCGCCAGAAAGTAGCTGAAAACTGAAAGTGACTGATTAGGAATGAATAATGAGCAACAATGGGAGACCCCTCCAAGTTCTAGCTCTCCCCCACTAGTGTAGAACTTGTTACTCAGCTAACTAGCCAATCAGAAAATAGTCCTAGACCTATTTTCTGGCAGGCAGGGTTTTCTCGGTGAGCCCTGCCAGACGCCCGACAGCCCAAAGCCCGGGCGTTGTCCGTTTTTCCTAAAAACTGGACCATACCATAATACTTGTGCTGCAAACGCAGTCGTGCGGTCAGAATCAGCTAGAAAAATAGCAGCAAAGAGTTATGGCTGCCCGAACCCAGGCAGTGCCTACGATGGTCCATGATACCAAACAGTGCCACGCAGCAAGAGACATGGACCCTAGGCAAAGCATGGTGCTACAGACGCAATGGCACAGTCAGAAACAGCGTTGGGTACATGCAAACAGCATCTGTGATGGCAGTGACCGCCGGCGGCTCGACCGCCGAGGAGGCCTGCCGATGGAGCTGAGCACGTCGCCGGAGGGAGGAGGCTCCAACGAACTGCGAGTAGGCATCAGCGTGCGTCGGCTCCACCCGGCGACACTCCCACTACATCAAGTCTCGTCGTCAGTCATCTACACGCGGATATGCACAAGCCGGGGGGACACAACAGAGCACAATGGGAGATGCGCAAAAACCAACACTCCCCCATGACTCACAGGCATAGACAGAGTCAATAACCAGACTCCCCCAGGGCACACAGAGACGCTGGCAGGCACAATGAGAGCCACTCACGGACGCACGCCAACCGAACTCACAACCTTCTTGAACGAGTTGCGCTTCAGTGCCTTGGTCAAGAAGTCAACCAACTGCCGTGCTGTCTCAACCCACACAATGTTGATGCTTCCGTCATGCAACAACGAATGCAATTAGTGATACTCTACATTGATGTGCTTTGTGCATGTATGATGCATGCTGTCATTGTCGGCGATGGCCATGGCACTCTCATTGTCACAATGCAACGTGATGGATGCGACAGACTGACACAACTCGGACACCAGACAACGCAACCACACACTTTCACAAGCGCCTAAGCCAAGGGCCACGTACTGAGCCTCGGCAGTCTTGCGTGCAGTGCACCCTTGCTTGGCACTACGCCAGGACACAGCCGTGCCGCCGATCAGAAAGATCCAACTTGTGCGACTCTTACCGTCTGGACTGCCGGCCCAGTCACTGTCGGTGTAGCCCACCACGACGATAGACGGCTGGCCGCGGAACATGAGACCTCGCCGAGGAGTCAAGACGACGTAGCGCACTACTCGGATTGTGGCCTCGAAGTGGAGGTGACACGACTCCTGAGAAAACTGAACCAGGAGGTTGACGACGAACGCGATGTTTGGGCGCGTCGTTGTCGCCAAGAACATCAGTGACCCGATGACTCGTACATACGTGGTCACGTCAACTGGCTCTCCCACAACGGCTGGATCAAGACTCTTCAGATTTACCTGACCATCAGGTCACATAGGTGAAGATGCGCTTGGCACGAGGGGCAGGTCCTCGGCGAAGCGAGTGGACAGGGTCTGCACATAGCCAGCCTAGTGGACATGCAGGATGCCCTGGGAGCGATCATGCTCAAGCTCCATGCCCACGAAGACTCAGGCGGACCCGAGATCCTTCATCTGGTAGGCAGTGTACAGCAGGTCTTTGACACGCTGGATGGCAACCATGTCAGGCGACGTAAAGAGGAGATCATCGACCTAGACCAGGAAAGCGGCGAGGGTCTGGCCTCGCGGGCTTACGAACGGTGCAGGGTTAGCGGTATTACGCTGAAGGCCGCCACGAAGGAGCGTACTATTGATCTCCTGGTTCCAGCACCAAGGCGGTTACTTCAGGCCGTAGAGGGCCTTCCGTAGCCGCCAGACTCTACCAGTGCCGTCGTCATAGCCTGGAGGCTGCATCATGTAGAGCTCCTCATCCTCTAATGAACCATGGAGGAAAGCGTTGCTTACGTCCATCTGATGTAGCTCCCACCCATGCTGGGCAACCAGAATGAATAGGGTTCGGCTCGTGGAGAACCGGCCAATTGGCGCAAAGATCTGGTCGTAGTCGACCCCAAGGATCTCAGCAAACCCCTTGGCTGTGAGGCACACCTTGTACTTGTCCAAGGACCCGTCGGGCTTCCATTTGCGCCGAAAGACCCACTTGGCACCGATGGCTCTGACCTGGAGGGAGGTCAATGAGGTCATACACGTGGTATTGCCGGATGGCAGCGAGCTCGTCAGCTCGGGCAACATCCTAGTGTGCAGCCTCAGGAGAGGCACGAGCCTCGCGTAGGGTGGCTGGGTACTCGGGACGTGCTATGGAGCGGACTGAGAGAGCATGTTCTTCTCGAGCTCTAGGTGGGATGTGTGTGAGTGCAACCATGACAGCATGCCGATGCTCGTGATGAAGCATGACGTAGCCCAGTGCACAGCCAGGGTGATGGTCTCTAATGATAGCCAAAGTGGTCAGGCTGAGGGCCTTGGTGCCAGGGTCCCCACTCACGACCGTGGGAGTGGAAGAGACACGTGGAGCGACAGGGGGCCGAGACGCCACAAGGGGAGGACCTACGATCTGCACGCTCACTGACGGCCTGGGTCAGAGCCTGCCGCCTGGGCCACGCATGTAACGTGGTAGGACAGGAGATGGCGCCAAGTCTAACCGGCCGATGGAAGCCGACGGGGCTGTTGGCCTGGAGAGACCAGCGGACGCGACTTAAGCTGCTGGTCCGAAGGGGCCAGGGGACACGATTGGGGCTGCTTGTCCGGAGTGGCCAGCGGACGCGACTGGGACGGCCGGCTCGAAGGGGCCGGCGGACGCGACTGGGGCAGCTGGCCGGGAGGGACCAGTGGACACGACTGGGGCCACTGGCCCAGAGGGACCGGTAGACTCGACTGGGGCCGCCGGCCCGGAGGGACCGATGGACGCGCCTGGGACTACCGGCCTGGAGGGACCAGAGGAGACGATTGGGAACACCTGCCCGAAGGGACCGGTGGACGCGACTGGGATTGTTGGTTAGGAGTGGCCAGCAGGCGCGACTGGGGCTGCTGGCTTGGAGGGGCCGGCGTGCGCGACTGGGACTGCTAGCTCGGAGGAGGCAGCGTGCGCGACAGGGGCTGCTAGCTCGGAGGGAGTACGTGATGTCCCACTCGAAAGCCGTAGGACGAAGGACGGACTAATCACTCCCCCACGCGACGGGAGGGAAACCGACGAGCGGGAGCGAACGATATTGCGCGGAAACAGTTCCTCGAAGAAGAGGGCATCGCGGGACTCGACGATGCAGTGTCGTGAGGGATCCCAGAAGCGCCAAGCCTTGGACTGATGAGAGACTCCGAGAAAGGTGCAAGGACGTACGCGGGGGGGGAGCTTGCCGCCCTGTTGCGGGACGGGCAGCCACACTATGGCTACGCAGCCCCAGACGCGAGCAGGGCGGAGGTCGGCTCGCGGACCGCACCAGTGCTTGTACGGCGTGGACTGGCGGGGAAGGGGTCCATGAGGAATCCGGTTCCAGAACCACGTCATGTAGGCCATGGCTTCAAAGTAGGAGCCATCGGAGAGGCCAGACTCAACGCGCATGGTTCGGACGGCATCAGCAATGGTACGGTTCCACCGCTCGTAGACGTTGTTCTGGGCGGGCGTGTAGGGCGCAGACGTCTCGTGGTGTATACCACGGGAGGCGAGAAATGTCCTAGTCTCGCCCATGTACTCACCACCGTGATCGGAGCGAAAGCAGCAGAGGGATCGACCACACTCACGCTCCGCAAGGACAAGCCAATCTTGAATGGCACGGGCAACATCGCTCTTCTGTCGAAGGAAGAAGACCTTGTTGTAGCACGAGTAGTCGTCAGTGAGGGTGAGGACGTCATGGCCATGCTCTTCGACGGACTCGGTAGGGAGAGGACCCATGACATCGGAATGGACTAGGTCGAGAGGGGCGGACGCATGGGAGGAGGACAGAGGGTATGTGGACCGATGCATCTTGCCCTGAGCGCAATCAATGCACTCCGTGGGGCACGACAAAGGAAAAGTCTCAGATTCAAGGCCCTTAGCCAGCTGGGTGCGGAGCATGCTATCGATGGCAGCATTGTGGACGTGGCAAAGGCGGCTGTGCAAGAGACGGGTGTGCTACAGAGAGACCGTACTGGTGACAAACACATGGCCTGTGGCGGCCGACGGGGAGGTGATAGAAGGAGAGGAGGACAGACGAGGTACGTGCCACAGGTTGCCACGGGCAGTGGCGTGAAGAACAACAAGACCGGACGGACGCAACGACACAGTGCCAATACCACGCAATTGCACAACGTCCATGCTCATGCGGTCAAGGGTAGTAACGGACAAGAGGCTGAGCTCAAGGCCGGGGACGAAAAGGACATTGGTGAGGAAGACATCACCGGCAGGACCATGGAAACGAATGACACCAACGCTGCGGACAGGTAACACCTGGCCGAAGCCTGTCCGGACACCAGATACATCGCCAAGAGGACCAAGCACACTGAAGGCCTCACGAGAGGCCATCATGTGATGCGTGGTCCCGCATTCGATGATCCAGGTCTCGGCCGGAACCTGGACCGGATTCGCCAAATCGCTATCGGTTACATGGCAGCACGCAAGAGACATGGACGCGGTAGAAGGAGGCGCAAACCAAGACTGTCAATCATCAAGCCACGTGATGTCGTCACGGAGGGGAACAGAGGAGACCACGGGAGACGGCATAACAGACTAGGAGGCAAGACACGACCACAGCTCAGTCTCAGTCATTCAGGGCAAGGGGGACAAGCAGGAGGTGACGCAACTCACACTTCCCTTGGGGGGAGGGCGAGGCACGCCAAGCAGGAGCGCAATGAACTGTTCCAACTGCCGCTCACACGTGGACGGCCCGGCAGTGTAGACTGAGCACGGAGTGACGGCGCCGGAGCCCAACAAGGATTGCATCGGTGAAGGGACCAGGGGCGCCGATGGCATCGAGTGATGCTACTTCGGAGCTTGCGCCGACGGGACTGTTGCGACTGTCGGAGGAGAGGAGCTACTGGACAAGGTCGGGGCGTTAGGGCCAGCAATAGCGATGGCGGCAAAGGCGAGACGGTGCTCTCGCTGGCGATCCATGGTGGCGATGATGCGCGCATCGTCCATGGACAGCGGGCACGTGTACCACCCGTGCCTGAGCTGGCCACAGTTGTGGCAGACTGAGCCACCACCGCTCGATCCAGTCGACCGCTACTAGTGCTGTTGCTTTTGACCCTTGTCCTTCTTGCTCTGGCGTTTCTTCTTCCCCAACGACGAAGAGCTGGTGAAGCTAGCTGCTCCGGGGGAAGCGACAGCCACGAAGGCCACGGCGGGGGACGCCACAACCTCTGCACGCTGAAGGCGAGTCTCCAAGCGAGCTTCCTCAATCTGGAGGAAGAGCTCGTATGCCCAGGGCATGAGAGTGCCCTGGGCCGCCATGGTGGAGAGTATTTCCTGGGAGTAATGCACGAAGACGTCCGCGTACGCATCAGTGGCGCTGCGCTTGATGGTGAGGAGCGCGGCCAGAGGGGGTGGAGCAGAGGTGTCGAGGCGACAAAGGATGTCTTTAGATCGCTGCCTGTAGGCGGTGATTGTCTCGGTCTCCCCCATGTGGAGGGAGTTGAACTCCCACAACAGACGGCTGGTCTTAGCCTCGCTAGACAGGCGATGGGGGCGAGTGAGGATGTGCCACGCGGTTGAAGGGTCTGGGACGCTGTTAGCGGTGAAATTGCAAAGAAAGGGCTCCAGGGCCAGGCAGGAAGCCGGAGGAGCGACAAGGACAAGGGCGCGGACGGCACGACCACCATCATACAGCTGGTCTGCCTGGGTGGAGTCGTACAAAAGAGTGTAGTATACCCACAGGCCCTCCCCTTGTGCCCAGATGTGGAAGCTGAGCTCCGAACTCCGAAACTGCTCGCCGGCCTGAAGCGGCAGGGGCGGCGTCTCAAAGTCCTTTTGCTTGCGGCCGGCGTCCAGAGTGGGGCCAAAGACGGAGGTCACTGTCTGCCACTGGCGCTTAGTCTGTTGTTGCGCCAAGTAATGCGTGGCAGCGGACATAGCGAGGCTAGCCTACCCTGGAGGAATGAATGGCGGCATAGTACTGTTGCCCGTCTGTGAGGCCAGTGGCTGCAGGACTGTAAGTTGCTACATCAAAGCGGCAAGCTGTTGTTGAATGGCAGCTAAGGGATCAGGGGTGTCGACGAGAACGCCTGTTGGTTGCTGCTGCTGTTGCTATTGCTGCTGTTGCTGCTCCTGCTGCTACCGCTACTGTTGCTGCTGTTGCTTCAGCTGCTGCTGTTGCAGGTGAAGCTGCTACTGTTCCTGGTCCTATTGCTGCTGCTACTGCTGCTCCTGCTGCAGCTGTTGCAGCTACTGCAAGAAAAGGAGGGGGGTATCCCCAGGTGGTCCCCCCAACGAAGGAGGATCCCTCCCCACTGGAGCTGTTAGCCATGGTTTTATTTTGTGCTGCTGATGTCAGCAGTGATGTCAGTCCAGGACGGCTGACGTCAGCAGCTGCTACGGCGTAATCTGCTGTTGCTGCTATAAAGTTTCTTCTCCACCATTCTGCCTTTTGTTTTTTGTTTTTTTTTCCCTTTCGTCTGGCACCGCGAGCCTCGCTGCTCGCTGCGGGCTACAAGCTGCGAGCTCGCTGCTCGCTGCCAACAACTCGCTGCTCACAACGAGCAGCGGGCTCGTTGCTTGTAGCCCGCTGCTCGCGGTGAGCTGTGGGTTGCGAGCAGCAGCAGCTGCTGCTGGCTGCTGCCGGCTACTACTCGTTGCTGCTACTACTGTTCTAGCCGACTGCTATTTCTGCTTGCTGTTGCTTGTTGCTGCTTGTTGCTACAGCTATTGTAGCTCGCTGTTGCTGCTGCTCTTTGCTACTGCTGCTGCTCGCTACCACTGTTTCTGCTACTTTGAGCTGCTGCTACTTACCACCGCAGCTGCTTGCTGTTGCGGGTTGCTGCTACTACTGCTGCTGCTACGAGTTGTTACTAGTGCTACGAGTTGCTGCTGCTACCGGCTGCTGCTGTTGTTGCACGCAGCTGCTGCTGGCTGCTGTTGCCACTGCTCGCTATAGTTGCCTGCCGTTGCTGCTGATGCATGTTGCTGCCGCTGCTTGCTGGTGCCAGTCACTGCACCTAGGTGACGTTGTCGCGTGCGTCGTTGCGCGCAGGTGTCGAACGCGGCCTGCCGCTCACCTCCTCGCGTCACACTTGGGGATCAGTGCTGCCGGAAAAAATCCGGCAGCATTTCCCCTGGCCTAGTGGCCGTGGGAAAAAAATTGATCCCACCACCAGGCGGGTCAATGCTGCCGGAAGGAATCCGGCAGCATTTCCCCTGCACTGGTGCGTATCGGGGTCCGCCGGCGTTGTCTAGCACTTATACGCCAGTCTTTTGGTGTTGCTGCTACCCTTTGGTTTTGATACCAAAATAGAAGACTAGGCAACAGGTTGGGGCAGCAGCGTTGTTGATGCAGCGTGTGGCCTTCCACGCTCGTTTCTTAAGTCTGCTGCCCCCTCAGTCTGCTGCTCTAGAGACTAAGTCTGGACGCTCTGGGTTTGTTACTCAGAAATGCGCGCGTTAGTGTTAGCGCCAGAAAACAGCTGAAAACTGAAAGTGACTGCTGAGGAATGAAGAATGAGCAACAATGGGAGACCCCTCCAAGTTCTAGCTCCCCCGCACTAGTGTAGAACTTGTTTCTAAGCTAACCAGCCAATCAGAAAATAATCCTAGACCTATTTTCTGACAGGCAGGGTTTTCTCGGTGAGCCTAGCCAGACGCCCGACAACCCGAAGTCCGGGCGTAGTCCGTTTTGCCTGAAAACTGGACCATACCATGATACTGACGATGCGAACGCAGCCGTGCGGTCAGAATCAGCTAGAAAAATAGCAGCAAAGAGTTATGGCTGCCCGAACCCTGGCAGTGCCTACGACGGTCCATGATACCAAATAGTGCCACGCAGCAAGAGACATGGACCCTAGGCAAAGCATGGTGCTACAGACGCAATGGCATAGTCAGAAACAACGTTGGGTGCATACAGACAGCATCTGCAGTGGCATTGATCGCCGGTGGCTCGACCACCGAGGAGGCCTGCAGATGGAGCTGAGCACGTCGCCAGAAGGAGGAGGCTCTAGCGAACTGCATGTAGGCCTCAGCGTGCGTCGGCTCGACCGGCCGACACTCCAGCAGCGTCAAGTCTCGCCGTCAGTCATCTGCACGCCCATGTACACAAGCCGGGAGGACACAACAGAGCACAATGAGAGATGCGCAAAAACCAACAGTGGAAACTGCCGAATTATATGTGATTTCGACGGTCGGGAGATTTTGTGCCCAATCCATCCCATGAGGTTCGCATAGTGTTTGGAGCAATTGTTTGAGCATCTGATTTGTTCGCTCGGGTCGACCATCAGTTTGAGGATGAAATGCCGTCGAAAGTTGAGTTTTACTTCCGTAACGAGTCATTAGTTCGCGCAAAAAACAGCTGGTAAATCGACCGTCTCTGTTATTCGTGATGGTTCTTAGTACGCCGTGCATGTTGGTTTTATCGCATCTATCATTGTGCTCTATTGTGTCCTCCTAGCTTGTTTACATTGGCGTGCAGATGACTGACGGCGAGACTTGACGCTTCTAGAATGTCGTCCCGTGGAGTCGACGCACGATGAGGCCTACTCGCAGTTCGCTGGAGCCTCCTCCCTCCGGCGACGTGCTCAGCTCCATCGGCAGGCCTCCTCGGCGGTCAAGCCGCGGGCGGTCACTGCCACCGCAGATGCTGTCTATATGCACCCAACGCTGTTTCTGACTGTGCCATTGCGTCTGTAGCATCATGCTCTGCCTAGGGTCCATGTCTCTTACTGCGTGGCACTGTTTGGTATCATGGACCGTTGTAGGCACTGCCTAGGTTCGGGCAGCCATAATCCTTTGCTGCTATTCTTCTAGTTGATTCTGACCGCACGACTGCGTTCGCACCGTCGGTATTACAGTATGGTCCAGTTTTTAGGCAAAACGAACGACGTCCGGGTTTCAGGCTGTCGGGCGTCTGGCAGGGCTCACCGTGAAAACCCTGCCTGCCAGAAAATACGTCTAGGACTATTTTCTGATTGGCTATTTAGCTGAGTAACAAGTTCTACACTAGTGGGGGGGAGCTAGAACTTGGAGGGGTCTCCCATTTTTGCTCATTCTTCATTCCTAATCAGTCACTTTCAGTTTTCAGCTGCTTTCTGGCGCTAGCACTGGGGCACGCAGTTCTGAGTGACAAACCTAGAGCTTCCAGACTTAGTCTCTAGAGCAACAGACGGAGGGGGCAGCAGACTTAAGCAACGAGTGTGGAAGCCCGCACGCTGCATCAACAATGCTGCTGCCCCAACCTGCTGCCTAGTTTTCCATTTTGGTATGAGAGCCAGAGCGTAGCAACAGTAGCAAAAGACTGGCGTACAGGTGCCAGACAACGCCGGCGCACCTCCATATAAGCCAGTGCAGGGAAAATGCTGCCGGATTTCTTCCGGCAGCATTGACCCGCCTGGTGGCGGCGTCTGAATTTTTCCCACGGCCACTTGGCTAGGGAAAATGCTGTCAGATTTTTTCCGGCAGCACTGACCCCAACGCATGACGCGAGGAGGTGAGCGGCAGGCCGCATCCGACACCTACGGGCGATGACACAAGTGGCAATGTCACCTAGGTGCAGTGACTGGCATCAACGAGTAGCAGCAGCAGCCTGCAGCAGCAACAACAACGGCAGGCAACTACAAGGAGCTATGGCAGCAGCAGCCATGAGCAGCTGCGTGCAGCAGTAGCAGTTGGCAGCAGCAGTAGCTCGTAGTAGCTCGTTGCAATAGCAGCAACCGCCAGCAGGAGCAGCTTAGCAGCAGCAGCAAGCTGTAGCAAGCAGCAGCAGAAGTGAGCAGCAGCAGCAGCGAGCTGTAGCAACTGTAACACCAAGCAGTAGCAAGCAACAATAGCAGCTGGCTACAGCACCAGTAGTAGCAGCAAGCAGCAGCCGACAGCAGCTAGCAGCAGCTACTGCTACTCGCAGCGCGCAACTCGCCGCGAGCAGCGGGATGCAAACAGCGAGTCCACTGCTCGCTGCGAGAAACGAGCTGCTGGCAGGGAGCTTGCTGCTCGTTGCCCGTTACCCACAGCAAGCTGCGAGGCTCGCTGTGCCAGACGAAAGGAAAAAAAAAAGACGAGCAAAAATATTCCCCCACCTCAACAGCGACTACCATAGCTGCTACAGCAGCCACAACAGCCGCAACAGCTTGCAGCAGCAGCAGTTGTAACAACAGTAGTAGCAACAGTAGTTGCTGCTGCCACAATAGCCGCAGCAGCAGCAACTGCTACAAGAGCAGCAGCAGAAGCAGTAGTTGTTGCTGTCACAATAGTCGTAGTAGGAGCAGCTACAAAAGCAGTAGCAACAGCAACAGCTACAATAGCAGCAGAAACATTAGTAGCAGCAGCAATAGCAGCAGTAGTGGCATCAACAATAATAGTCGTTGCAGTTGTGGAGTAGCGGTCCTAACCACTGTCGTTGTTGACGTCAGCATCCAACCGCTTCTGACGTCAGCATCCAGCCTCTGACGTCACTGTTGACATCATCAACAAAAGAAAGGGCAGAAGGGTGGGGAAGAAACTTTATAGTAGCTTCAGCAGCAACAGATTACGTTGTAGCAGCTGCTGATGCCAGTTGTTTTGCGCCGATGTCATTGTTGACATCAGTAGCACGTAAGAAAAAAAGAAAGAGAGGGGGCACCAAAACCATGGCTAAAAACCCCAGTGGGGAGGGGTCCTCCTGCGTTTGGGGGACTCCCAGGAGGGGTACCCCCCGTTTTCTTAGACCAACTACAACAGCTGCAGCAGCAACAAGAGTTGCAGCACCAGTAGTAGCAACAACAGCAGCAACAGCAGCAGCAGGACCAGGAACAGCAGCAGCTGCAGCTGCATCAGCAACAACAGCAGCAACAGTAGCAGCAACAGTGACAGTAGCAATAGCAATAGCAGCAACAACAGTAGTAGCCTACAGGAGTCATTGCCGACACCCCTGATCCCTTAGCTGTCATTCAGTAATAGCTCGTCACTTTGAGCAGCAGCTTATAGCCCTGCAGCCACTGGCCTCGTAGACGGCCAACAGTACTCTGCCGCCATTCATTCCTCCTGGGCACGCCAGCACCGCTGTGTCCGCTGCCACACATTACCTGGCGCAATAGCAGACTCAGCGCCAATAGCAGATAGTGACCTCCGTCCTTGGCCCCACTCTGGGCGCCGACCGCAGGCAAAAGGACTTTGAGACGTCGCCCCCGTCGCTTCAGGCCGGCGAGCAGTTCCAGAGTTGGGAGCTCAGCTTCCGTATCTGGGCACAGGGTGAGGGGCTATGGGCATTTTACACTCTTCCGTACGACTCCACCCAGGCTGACCAGCTGTATGATGCTCGTCGCGCATTCTGCACCCTCGTCCCTGTCACTCCTCCGGCTTCCCGCCTGGCCCTAGAGCCCTTTCTTTGCGATTTTACTGCTTGCAGCATCCTAGACCCTGCAGCCGCGTGGCACGTCCTCACTCGCCCCCATTGCCTGTCAAACAAGGCTGAGACCAGTCGTATGCTGCGGGAGTTCAACTCCCTCCACATGGGGGAAACCGAGACAGTCACCGCCTACTGGCAGAGGACTGAAGACATCCTTCGTCGCCTCGGCACCACTGCTCCATCCCCTCTGGCCGCGCTCCTCACCATCAAGTGCAGCGCCACTGACGCGTACACGAACGTCTTCATGCACTACTCCCAGGACATCCTCTCCACCATGGCGGCCCAGAGCACCCTCATGCCCTGGGCATACGAGCTCTTCCTCAGGATTGAGGAAGCTCGCCTGGAGTCCTGCCTTCAGGGCACAGAGGCTCTAGCTTCCCGCGTCGTTGCATCAGTGGCCGTCGCTTCCCCCGCTACAGCTACCTCCACTAGCTCTTCGTCGTCAAGGAAGAAGAAACGCCGGAGTATGAAGGGCAAGGGTGAGCAACAGCAGTAGTAGCAGTCGACTGGGTCCAACGATGGTGGCTCTTTCTGCCACATCTGTGGCCAGTCCTGGTACGGGTGGTACACGTGTGTTGTCCACGGATGAGGCTCACGTCATCGCCACCATGCATTGCCAGCGGGAGCGCCGTCTCGCCTCTGTTGCCGTCGCTGTCATTGGCCCTCATACCCCGACCTCGTCCAACAGCTCCTCTCCTCCGACAGCCGCACCGGTCGCGCCGGCGCCAGCTCTGCAGTAGCATCACCCACTACCGTCGGCGATCCCATTCCCTTCACTGGTGTAGTCCTCGTTCTATCCAAGCTCCGGCGTCGTCACTCCGCACTCAGTCTACACTGCCGGGCCACCCATGCGTGAGTGATAGTTGGAGCAGTTCATTGCGCTCCAGCTTGGCCTGCCTCATCCTCCCCCCAAGGGAAGTGCGAGTTTCGTCACCTCCTGCTTGTCCCCCTTGCCCTGCATGACTGAGACTGAGCTACGGTCGTTTCCTGCCTCCTCGTGTGTCTCGTCATCACCCATGGTCTCCTCTGTTCTCCTCCATGACGACGTCGCGTGGCTTGATGATTGACAGTCTCGGTTCACGCCCCCTTCCACCGCGTCCGCGTCTCTTACGTGCTGCCATGTGACCGTTACCGACCTGGCGACTCCGGTCCAGGACCCGGCCGAGACCTGGATCATCGAATCCGGGGCCATGCATCACATGACGGCCTCTCATGAGGCCTTCAATATGCTTGGTCCTGTCGACGATGTATCCGGTGTCCGGACAAGCTCCAGCCAAGTGTTACCTGTCCGCGACGTTGGTGTTGTTCGTTTCCGTGGTCCTGTCGGTGATGTCTTCCTGACCAATTTCCTTTTTATCCCCGGTCTTGAGCTCAGTCTCGTGTCCGTTACTGCCCTTCACCGCATGAGCATGGACGTTGTACACTCGCGTGGTGCTGGCACTGTGTCGTTGCGTCCGTCCGGTCTTGTCGTTCTTCACGCCACCGTCCATGGCAACCTGTGGTATGTGCCTCTTTTGTCCTCCTCCCCTTTTGTCCCTTCCCTGTTGGCCACCACAGGCCATGTGTTTGTCACGAGTATGCTCTCTCCACAGCACGCCCGTCTCCTGCACCTCCGTCTTCGCCACGTCCACTTTGCTGCCGTTGATAGCATGCTCCGCACCCAGCCGGCCAAGGGCTTTGACTGTAAGACTTTCCCTTTGCCGTGTCCCATGGAGTGCGTTGATTGCGCTCAGAGCAAGATGCACCGGTCCACATACCCTGTATCTGCCTCTTGTGCGTCCGTCCCTCTCGACCTGGTCCATTCCGATATCATGGGTCCTCTCCCTACTGAGTCTGTCGAAGAGCATGGCCGTTACGTCCTCACCCTCACAAACGCCTACTCGCGCTACCGCTGGGTCTTCTGCCTTCTGCAGAAGAGCGATGTTGCCCGTGCCATTCAGGACTGGCTTGTCCTTGCGGAGCGCAAGTGTGGTCAATCCCTTTGCAGCTTTCACTCCGATCGCGGTCGTGAGTCCATGGGCGAGACCACAACTTTTCTCGCCTCTCGCGGTATCCACCACGAGATGTCCGTGTCCTACACGCCTGCCCAAAACGGCGTCTCCGAGCGGGGGAACCATACCATGGCTGATGCCGTCCAACCCATGCGCATTCAGTCTAGCCTCTCCGATGGCTTTTACTTTGAAGCCATGGCCTACATGACGTGGGTCTGGAACCGGATTCCTCACGGATCCCTTCCCCGGCAGTCCACGTCGTACCAGCACTGGTGTGGTCAGCACGTTGACCTCCGCCCTGCTCACGTCTGGGGCTGCGTAGCCATTGTGTGGCTACCAGCCCCGCAGCAAGAGTGTCCTTGCACCTTTCTCGGGGTCTCTTGTCATTCCAAAGCTTTGCGCTTCTGGGATCCCTCTCGACACTGCATCGTCGAGTCCTGCGATGCCCTCTTCTTCGAGGAACTATTTTTGTGCAATCTCCTGCGCTCTAGCTCGTCAGTGTCCCTCCCGTCACGTGAGGGAGTGGTAAGTCCGTCCTCCGTCCTACTGCTTCTGTGTGGCACATCACTTACTCCCTTCGAGCCAGTAGCCCTTGTCGCGCCCGCTGCCTCTTTCGAGCGAGCAGCCCCAGTCGCGCCTGCTGGCCCCTCCGAGCCAAGAGTCCCAGTCACGTCCACCGGTCCCTCCGGACCGGCAGTCCCAGTCGTGTCTACCGGTCCCTCCGGGCCGGCGGTCCCAGTCGTGTCCACCGGTCCCTTCGGGCCGGCTGTCCCAGTCATGTCCACTGGTCCCTCCGGGCCGGCGGTCCCAGTCGGATCCACCGGTCCCTCTATGCCGACGGCCCCACTCGCGTCCACCGGTCCCTCTTGGCCGGCGGTCCTAGTCGTGTCCACTGGTCCCTTCGGGCCAACCGTCCCAATCGCGCCCGCTGGCCCCTACAAACCGGCGGCCCCAGTCGCGTCCACTGGCCCCTCTGGACCAGTAGCCCCAGTCGCGTCCGCTGGTCCCTCCGGGCCAACAGCCTCGTCCGCCTCCGTCAGCCCGTCAGACTCGATGCCATCTCCTGCCCTACCGCGCTACATGCTTGGCCCAGGCGCCAGGCTCTGACCCAGGCCGTCATTGAGCGTGCAGACCGTAGTACCTCGTCCTATGGCATCTCGGCCCCCTGTCGCTCCACGTCTCTTTCACTCCCACAGTCGTGAGTGGGGACCCTGGCACCAAGGCTCTTGGCCTGACTACTTCGGCTATCATTACAGACCATCACCCTAGCTCTACACTCGGCTATGCAATGATTCATTACGGGCATCGGCATGCTTTCGTGGCAGCACTCGAACGCATCCCACCTGGATCTCGAGACGCACACGCTCTCTCAATCTGCTCCATAGCACGCCCGAAGGACCCAACCACCCAGCACGAGGCTCGTGCCTCTCCTGAGACCACATACTGGGATGCTGTCCTCGTTGACGAGCTCGATGCGATCCTGCAGCACCACGTGTATTACTTCGTCGACCTCCCTCCAGGTCGGAAGGCCATCGGTGCCAAGTGGATCTTTCAGCACAAATGGAAGCCCGACGGGTCCTTGGACAAGTACAAGGCCTGCCTCACAGCCAAGGGGTTTGCTCAAGTCCCTGGGGTCGACTATGACCAGATCTTTGCTCTAGTTGGCCGGTTCTCCACGAGCCGGGCGCTCTTCAGCCTGGTTGTCCAGCGTGGGTGCGAGCTGCATTAGATGGACGTGAGCAACGCCTTCCTCCATGGTTCATTGGAGGATGAGGAGCTCTACATGGTGCCGCCTCCCGGCTTCGACGACGACACTCGGAGAGTCTAGCGGCTACAGAAGGCCCTCTACGGCCTGAAGCAGTCGCCTCGGTCCTGGAACCAGGAGATCAGCAGTACGCTCCTTCGCGACGGCCTTCAGCGCAGTACCGCTGATCCCGCACTATTCGTCAACCCGCAAGGGCAGACCCTCGCCGCTATCCTAGTCTACATCGACGATCTCCTCATTGTGTCACTTGACATGGCTACCGTCCAGCATGTCAAGGACCTGTTGCACACCGCCTACCAGATGAAGGATCTCGGGTCTGCCCGAGTCTTCCTGGGCATGGAGCTCGAGCATGATCGCTCGCAAGGCATCTTGCATGTCCACCAGGCTACCTATGTGCAGACCCTATCCACTCGCTTTGCCGAGGACCTGCCCCTCGTGCCCAACGCGTCTTCACCTATGTCATCTAATGGCCAGGTGAAGCTGAAGAGTCTTGACCAAGCCGTTGTGGGAGAGCCAGTTGACGTGACCACGTATGTGCAAGTCATCGGGTCACTGATGTTCCTGGAGACGACAACGCGCCCAGACATTGCATTCGCCGTCAACCTCCTGACACATTTTTCTCAGGAGCCGCATCACCTCCACTTTGAAATTGCAAATGCGAGTACTATGATACATCGTCTCGACTCCTCGACGAGATCTCATGTTCCGCCTCCAGCCGTCTGTTTTCGTGGTTGGCTTCACCGACAGTGACCGGCCTGGCAGTCCGGACGGGAAAAGTCGCACAGGCTGGATCTTTCTGATCGACGGCACGGCCGTATCTTGGCGCAGTGGCAAGCAAGGGTACATTGCATGCAATACTGTTGAGGCTGAGTACGTGGCCCTTGGCTCAGGCGCATGTGAGAGTGTGTGGTTGCGTCGTCTATTGTTCGAGTTGTGTCAGTCCCTCACATCCATCACATTGCATTGTGACAATGAGAGTGCCATGGCCATCGCCGACAACAACGGCGTGCATCACACATGCACAAAGCACATTAACGTTGAGTACCACTATGTGCATTCTTTGATGCATGACGGAAACATCAGCATTGTGTGGGTTGAGACAGCACGGCAAGTGGCTGACTTTGTGACCAAGGCACTGAAGCGCGACTCGTTCAAGAAGGCTATGAGTTCGGTTGGCTTGCGGCCGTGAGTGGCTCTCATTGTACCTGCCTGCGTCTCTGCATGCCCTGGGGGAGTCTGGTTGTTGACTGTGTCTATGCGCGTACATGTGTACTACGCCTGTGAGTCATGGGGGAGTGTTGGTTTTTTTGCAACTCTCATTGTGCTCTGTTGTGTCGTCCCCGCTTGTCTACATCGGCGTGCAGATGACTGACGATGAGACTTGATGCTGCTGGAGTGTCGTCCGGTGGAGCCGACGCACACTAAGGCCTACTCGCAGTTCGTTGGAGCCTCTTCCCTCCGGCGACGTGCTCAGCTCCATCGACAGGCCTCCTTGGCAGTCAAGCCGCCTGCGGCCACTGCCATCGCAGATGCTGTCTGCATGTACCCAGCGATGTTTCTGACTGTGCCATTGCGTCTGCAGCATCATGCTCTGCCTAGGGTCCATGTCTCTTACTGCGTGGCACTGTTTGGTATCATGGACCGTCGTAGGCACTGCCTGGGTTTGGGCAGCCATAACTCTTTGCTGTTGTTTTTCTAGCTGATTCTGACCGCACGACTGTGTTCGCAGCATCGGTATTGTGGTATGGTCCAGTTCTAGGGCAAAACGGACGACGCCCAGGTTTTGGGTTGTTCGGCATCGGGCAGGGCTCACCGAGAAAACCTTGCCTGCCAGAAAATAGGTCTAGGACTATTTTCTGATTGGCTGGTTAGCTGAGTAACAAGTTCTACACTAGTGGGGGGGAGCTAGAACCTGGAGGGGTCTCCCATTGTTGCTCATTATTTATTCCTAATCAGTCACTTTCAGTTTTCAGCTGCATTCTGGCGCTAACACTAGCGCGCACACTTCAGAGTAACAAACCCAGAGCTCCCAGACTTAGTCTCCAGAGCAGCAGACTATGGGGGCAGCAGACTTAAGCAATGAGCGTGGAAGCCCACACGCTGCATCAACAACGCTTTTGCCCTAACCTGCTGCCTAGTTTTCCATTTGTGTAGCCGTATGATGTTGTTTAGAAACAGTTGTGCTGTTCCTTCGGTGGTGATGATGGTCGTTGTCGGGATGAAGTGGGACATTTCAGAAAACCTGTCGACGACCATGCAGATGGCGTCATATCCCTTGGGTGTGACTGGTAATCCGGTGACGAAGTCCATGGATTCTGCCCATGGTTCTGTTGGAACGGAGAGCGGTTGCAGAAGTCCGGGTGGCCTCGTGTGACGAGAGTTTTGTCGTTGACATGTGTCGCAGGTCTTCTAGAAATTGGCCACGTCGGATTGCATTTTGTCCCCCCAGTAGTTTTTTTCCAGCCTTTTCAACGTCTTGTCCTCTCCGAAGTGTCCACATGGACCGGTGTCCTGGCATTCTTCTTCGAGCAGCATACGGCTAAATTCGTCGTTTTGGGGAACGACCGTCTGGCGAGTGAAGTGACGTCGCCAGCACGGTGCGTCGAGCCAGAACTTGGTTTTATCATATCCGTCATGCCGATCATAGTCTCGTGCTAACAGTCGCTCAAGGCAGGGGTCTCGCTGAAGTTGTAGGGTTGCCACGTCGGATGTAAAATTTGGTCGGCAGCTGATTGCGTCCGTCAGATTGGTTTTTCTCCGCCACTACTCGATTTCGTAGTCGAACCTGGACTCAAGGAACTCCATCCATTGGGTTTGACGTCGGCTAAGATTAGGCTCCATCTTCAAACATTTCAATGCGTGGTGGTCGGTGCGCACCATGCATTGGCGACACTCCAGGCAGCATTGCCACGTCTTGAATGCGTACACGACCACCATCATCTCCTCTTCATGGACCGCGTAGTTGAGTTCCGGCCCTCGTAGCTTTTGAGACATCTAGGTGACCGGTTGCTTGCCATTGCTGTGATCTTGCAGAAGAATCGTGCCAATGGCTCGGTCTGATGCATCCTTAGCCATGACGTAGTCGACCGTTGGATTGGCTAATCATGGGGCTCACGCCGAGGTCAGAGTGTTCTGCAAGCGGTGAACACTTCTTTTTTGCTGTCTCCCCACCACCACTCGTTTTCTTTTCGAGTGAGGTCGGAAAGGACGCTGACACGCGTGCGTAGTCCCTCAGGAATCGCCGGTAGTAATTATAGAATCTGAGAGAAACTTCAATTTCTCGAACATTGGTCGGCGTCGGCCAATTAGCGACTGCTGCCACTTTTTTCATATCCATGTTGATCCGTCCACCGTTGATGACGTGACCCAAAAACTCGATCGAACGACAACCAAAGTCACATTTCGAAAGTTTTCCGGAAAACTTCTCTCTTTGTAAAACTTTGAGAACTTTTTGGATATGTCCATCGTGCTCCTCTGGGGTGCGGTTGTACACCAGAATGTCGTCGAGATATACCACAACAAAATCGTCGAGGTACAGATGGAAAATGTTGTTCATTGCTGCCATGAACATTACTGGGACGTTTGTGAGTCTAAACGGCATAACCATGGAGTCAAAGTGCCCGTAGCGAATTCGGAATGTTGTTTTCTCAATGTCGGCGCCTGCCACGTGTATCTGGTGATATCCGCCTCATAAGTCGATTCTGCTGAAAATTCGGGCTCCTCGGGGTTGGTTGAAAAGTTCGTCAGCTTGAGGGAGAGGGTAGCAGTTCTTGATGGTAGCGACGTTCAACAGCCGATTATCTGCGCACATCCGCATCTCGTCGGTTTTCTTTTTCACGAATAGCATGGGTGCGGCGTATGGTGACGTGGAAGGGCGGATGAACTCCTGACCGAGCATCTTGTCGAGCTGCTTTTTCAGCTTGGTCAGCTCGTGATCGCTCATCCGATAGGCTCCTTGGACGGTAGGTCTACTTCCCGGCTTCAGTTTGATGTGATGGTCGATGTCTCGTTGAGGAGGTAAGGTTTTTGGGATTTCGTTGTGGAAGACGTTTGCAAACTCTTCGATGAGTGGTGCGAACTCTTCGGGTACCATCGTGAACTCCATTGAGGCTGATGAGGCTGATGAGGCCAATGGTGAGTCAGTTGCTGCCACTTTCACTTCTTCTATTGGCTCAAGATGTATGAGCCACGCACAAGCACCTCTCCGTATACAGTGCTTGGCCACGTTGAGCGGTATCGGCTGCACCGGTTGTCGCTTTTCGGCCTCCGAGGCTTCCTCTACTTCTTCCACCTTTGTTGCTTTCGTTGTCGGCTTCCGTCATGTATGTGGAAGTTATTGTTTGGCGCCATCATTCTACATGTAGACGTCACCGCTGTTCCAGTCGACCTGCGGATTGTGCCGGTACAGGAAGTCTTGTCCGAGGATAATTTTATGATCGCTCATTGGAAAAGACGTCAATACTGTCACATCCCGAAGATCTCTCACTTGTGGTCATAGTGGTTCTTGGAGTCTCCGTATCTTTTGTCTCCAGTCAACGGTTTTTCCTTCAAACATCCCTGGTTCTGTCTGCAAACCCAGCTTGCAAAGCATGTCGTTGCTCACGAAGTTATGTGAAGCTCCTCCATCCAATAGTGTCGGTACCGTTCTGTGAATTCTTCATCCTCGAGGCTGAATGTTTAGCAGTATCGCCGGTTGGTTGTCCTTGTACCCCTCGTCGAACTTTACGGTCTCAGAAACCCTTTGTGGTGATGTGGGCCGTTCACATTGGTGATCGTTCGGCACAGATCGCTCCTCGTGGACAAGAGGTGTGCCTTTTACTTCTGTACTCTGCCGTTTCTCGGCTCTTTGGCCTGTTGGTTGCTCCGACAGTTCGGAGTGATGTGCCCGATTTTGTTGTAGTTGTAGGAGGTTCATGTCTCTCTCTGGTTAACGGCATCTACTTCCATCAAAGTCGAGGAGTTCGTCCACTGGGTTTTTCCACTTCTACGATAATTGTAGTTAGGAGGTCTCCAGCCGTAGGATTCCTGGATTCGAGCTTTGTAGTCGGCGCTGTCGATCCCTTCTGCTGTTGCAACCATCCACGACAAGTCATTTTGGATGCCAAAAATAGCAATTGCTCGCCGGATATCTCGCTTGAGGCCGTTGTTGATGTAGTGAAAACAGAGTTCGTCGGGGGCGACGTCTGCTCCAATGATGATCCCGTGGAATCTCCGCGTATACTCCGCCACGCTGGACTGCTCATGTAGACGCTGGAGTTTGTACGGTACATCAGACTTTTCATGCAGTCGTACAAAACATGCGAGCATCACGCGCGATAATTTGTTCTAGTCGGTTGGTGTCGTCAGCGCGTCTTGCCACTACGGGTTGATCTGCTCCAAGGGTAGAACGCCTGCGGTCGGTGATGTGAGATGGGCGTCGTGAGCCATTGATGCTGCTCCGCCGGTCTCTTGCTGTCGTTGGATAGTCTTTAGATCGGACCACCAACTTAATGTCGTACTACGCAAAAGCGCGGCCGCGAGGTCAATTTTCTTCTGATCATCATTGACCCTAGCAGTGGTGAAATACACCTCCAAACTCATCAGCCACATCCGAACCATTGGTCCTTTTGAATTTGCAGGATCAAACGGTTCTGGTGGATTCGGAGGAATTTTGTGTTTGCTCGAGATTTGGGAATTTCTCTCAACGAGCACCGCTTCACGTGCGCTTGCGTTGCAAAGTGACTCCATCGCGACATTCAGTTGTTGGAGCAGGTGGCTGTTGATGTCCTCGAGCGCGAAAATATCGTTTACCAGTTCCTCGTTGATCCGCGCCCATCATCATGTGCCACCTGTCGTCCCTACTGTCATAATCGAGGCTGTCGGTTAGGGCGGCTGGTTCATCACCGTCGGGTCCGTGACCGGATTGGTCGCCGAAGCCGTAGGGGTAGTTCCAGCTGCTACAAAGACTGCCATGCCAGCGTTTGTTGTCACTTTGGGGTTGCGTGCATAGGCACGTTCCGCTCCTCCATCGCCGAAGTCGTCGCCGAAGACCCGCTGCTGGTCATCGGTTGCGCTCGCTCGCCTCACGACGTAGTCGTGAAGTCTGCGAAGTCTTGACGTGGGAGATGTGTTGAAGACTTGTGCAAGGTAGTCCTCCGGATGGGTGAAGTAGTCAGATGCCTCTCCAGCACCGCTGCGCTGTGATACCAAGTGTTACGCCGAACGGAACGTAGATGGTGAACATGTAGAAGTTTTGAGGCAAAACACGATTTAGAATTTGGGACACTTCAGCAATTTATAGTTAGCGATAAGTGAACTTCGATGACAAGTGTCGAAACGATAGAACATATATATGCAAGTGACAAGTTATGAATGAAGCATAGTCGGGATCATTGGGTCGGATGTCGAACGACGCGTGAGGAGTGGTGTCGTGACCTTCTTCAAGAAGGTCCGCCGAGAATTCGGGGGTCTTCGAGAATCGACGGTGAAGATGCGCGATGCATCTTTATAAATCTGGATTTGTCGAGAGTCGTCGAGAAGTCTACCAAAAGGTCATGACACTTCTGTTCGTAGGTTTGTGAGAGCGGTCGAAGCTGTTAGAAGGTTCGGGAATATCCACTGGGAGCGGGGCAGTTGGCTAGTTTGCCCTCGGCCGTCGGAGTGAATATTGCGGTTCTCGCGACGCGATGGGTTGTTTGTGTAATAACAGAAATGTCCACTTGAGAAGATTAGGGGCTCGTGTACGTCTGGTACGTAACATTCACATGGATAATGTCCGTAACAGAAGACAATTCAAGGAATTAGAACAAAGGTGAAATTTGTATTTCTTCTTAAGTTTACTTGGATGAAATCTTCAAATATGTCGAGCGCATATATACAATGGCAAGAAACAAAGTGAGGCATTTGTTACATCCTGGGCATGAAAATGTATTAAAAAGTTTCCTATTATTGCTGCCTCTACCGTGGCAACACAAGTCGAGTGAATTGACGTACTAACGAGCAAGTAGGTACAAGAAACAGCACAGATTATGGTAGAGAGACTCCTGAAATCTCATGAGCTTCAATAACTTAGGGTACGTTTGGCCTCGGCCGTCTGGCCGCGGCCGAAGTCGACTCGGATTCCAACTTTTGTTCAACAAAAATGTTGGATCTTCAATTTTAAGAAACAGGCTCAACACCATGCGCTAATGGGGACACATGTTTGACGAGCAAGGGTCTAAACGCATCGAATGTGCATGAAAATACTCACGTGCACTGTCTACCATGTGTGAAGTGTCAGATTTGCCCATCATGATTATTGTGTACACAGCTTTTTGTGACATTTTGGCTCACGTCCATTACCAATCATACTCCTCATGAGGTGGAGGGTACAGAAGATTGGGAGAGCATACGCGAGTCGGGCAGCTGCCGAGCGACTGTATCCAGCCACAGGATACACTCCAGTCATCTCCACAGGATACACTCCAGCCATCTCCACAAGTGTTGGCTTCCCTCATGGCGGCAAGATGGAGTGCTCGTACCTTGTCACACATCAATCCAGTTTTATACTTGCTCATGTTAAAACTGCAGTGGCTTGGTGACCTAGTTTAGTCTTACCTGTGAGTTGGTGGTAGCTTGGAAAGGCGTAGATTAGGACTAAAACTCATGATGTAAACTCATGGGGACACATGAGGAGTTATGTCTGTGTTTTCAGGTGAGTGCCGGCGAGCTCCAGCTCACCGGTTGACGGGTGGAGTAGACTAGCGACCTCCACCCCGGAGGAATAGTCTCTTTGTTTATGACTCCAACTACACACACATTTGTCCGTTTTCCCTCACGTCCATTGTGTTCCGTTCTCACAGTCGTGCTCCACGTCAAGGTCTAAGGGAAAGGGAGCTAGTTGTGTCTGTCTCATCAAACATGCCAAACAACACGTCAGTGATATGCGCGACGATTAACCCGGAGCCTAAACCGCAGTACCGTGGAAAAGAGTTGGTTCTTTTTGCACAACAACGCCCATAGAACCCGGTCCATGAACAAATTTTGCCACAACCCCAGCTCAAGTCATAATTTAGGTGGTACCTAACTAATTCGTCTGAGAAATCATTCGTGAAAATTTTAAAATAATGTTTATAATTAAATTCAAAGATCAGTGGGGTACCTGCCGTGGCGCATGACTGATGGCACACACAACAGTGTGAATTTTTCCTAACACAGGCTCAAAATGACTGTGTTGGCCGAAATTTTGTGCGCATGCATTCGAAAGCAACACCCTTTTAACCTGAACATGCAAAATCTCAAGCAGGACGCTATACTGGTCACACGCATTGATGATAAGCCAGGCATTGATGATCACTGGACATACAATGCAAAAGATGCAAATCGGTCTCAAGAGCCAGCCCACTGAGAAAACTCTAGCGACTCCAAAGAACCTGCATAGTTTTCCAAAATGATTTGGGACATCATGGCAGCTGTCTAGTTCTTGCTCTTGTGTAGAGCCACCACCCGTCGGTGGTCCGCCGCCAGTTAGGTCTATCAGGGGTCTGTACGAGCATGGACACGGCTGAGTGGTCACAGTAAGCTGTACAAAGAGACGGGACGACTCGCATCTCAACATTCCTCTGTGACCTAATGGTATGCATGTCTATGCACGTGCAGACCTAACAAAAGTGTGCAACAAGATGCTTCATGGTAAATACGCACACATTCTAATCCAAACCATGCTCATCCAGAGGACGAAGCCAGACAGATTGTATGGCAACCATGAACTTTCCACGCATCAATGTCTTGGTCAAGAAGTCAACCCACTGCATGTCCATGCCGACCCATATGATGGAGGTCACTTGTCGCTCTACAAGATGATGCACAAAGTGATGCTCAACAACAATGTACATCATGTGTGCATGAAACACATCAAAGTTCTCTACAATGGCAAGAGCACTTCGATTGTCACAACTCACAATGATGCAAGGCATAGACTCACGTAATTCACGAAACAAATGTTGCAGTTAACCAACCTCAACAGCCCCAGCCCCTTGCATAACGTACTGAGCCTCTAATGAGCTACATGGGATGCAGCCATGTTTGCTGGTTGGCCATGACCAAGTAGTTCAACTCAGCAGCAAAACGTATCTAGCCTTATCACGTCCATTGACTGTCTGTGCAGCTGTTGAGTGTACCCAAACACTTTCATTGAAAGCAGAGTCCAAGGTACGGTGTTGAAACCACATAGCGTAACACTCACACAACCGCATAAAGGGCTCTTGCCCGAAGACACTACAAGAACTGTGCGAGGAGCGTGATGGTCAAAGCAATGTTTTGTCGTGTCGTGTGGTCATGGCCATGTACATCAGAGAGTCGATGAGGAGCAGGTACAAGGTCTCGTCCATTGTGTCCCACTACTCTGCTTGATCATCCACCTTGAGGGCATCCTGTCCATCACGTGTGATGGGGATGGAGGCTATGGGAATTGCATCAAGGAGGTCAGATCAAGACGGTCGCTTCCTCACAAGGGGGGCATAATGTGTCTGATGTAACAAGAGTGTTTTCCATTTATGATCATGCACGATCTCCATCCCAAGGAAAACAGCTACAAAACCAAGGTCCTTCATCCTCAAAGCAATCCAAAGGACTGCCTTGGCCTCCTTGACGTCCTCCCATTGAGGAGACGCAATGAGGAGTTCTTCCACATAGACCAGGTTGTCTTTGAGGCTCTCAGTCGTCCATTTGAAAAAGGAGGGGTCGACGTCATGCTACACATAACCAGCACCTGTTCGTGTGCTGGAGATCTTCTCGTTCCGTTATCGTGGTGACTACTTACAAGGCCGTACAAGACCTTACGCAATCGCCAAACCTTGTCACCGACCTCGAAGCCAGGTGGCTAGACCATGTGGATCTCCTCCTCTAGGGTTTGATGGAGGATTGCTTTTGTTCAAACCCATTTGGTGGAGCTCACAGTCATTGTGAGCTAAAACCCGAAACAGAGCGCGAGAGATGGTTATTGGGCCAACAGGTGCAAAGGTGTTAATGACATCCACACGCTCAACTTGTGAGAACCTTGGTCATCAAGCGAGCCTTGTTGTAATCTAGTATGCCATCAGACTTCTCCTTCTTGAAAAAAACCCACTTAGCCCGTACAGCGTTTCGCCCATGCAGAAGGTTGATAAACTCAGACACCTTGCTCGTGGATGACTCTCAGATCACCCTTACAAGCAACATGCCTCAACTATGCATCCTGATTTGAGAGTGCCTCCTTGAATGTGCCTGGATGAGGCGCCATTGAGGGGGAGCTCTCGGTGGCTTAGACACACGTCTCTAGACTCGCATGATCATTGCAACTGAGAACTCTCGGGAGACCAACTCGTGACTGACATGACAAAGTGGGTGCACCTTAGCGTACTTCACCTAGATACTTAGGCCAAGGGCCTTCGTGCCAAGCTTTCCAATCTGAATATTACGTCTGCGATGCCTGGGTGCCAAGTCATCTGTCCATTGAGTCCTAGAGGCCAGTGGTCGAAGACTTTCACCGAGCTCATGGGAGTGACCCAAAGCTAAGGTACTCACCTCTAGGTGCATAACAAGCAACTGGTCCACAGACGCAAAGGCTTGGCCTTGCAAAGAAAAAGAGAGGATGGAGGGAAATCATGGGCAAGTACAGGCTCGTGTGTAGGAAAAGCAAATGTAGGAAAAGTGAACGACCACGTGTGGCTGGGGATATTACCACTGGTTAATAATTTCATTTGCTTGCAGAAGGGAGTAGAGGATTTTTATGGTAACATCTTTCAACACATAGCAACCATGCACATTGGCATCTCCCTTGCTTTTGTTTTTACAAAAAGTACTGATACCACATCGGGTATTGTGGATGGTCAAATGGACCCCTGAGCCACCATCTAGTCCAATTGCTTTTAGAGTTTGGTTACCTCGTCTTTGCTCATCTGATATGTTCCCTTGAATATCGGTTTGCCCCCTCTCTTCAGCTTTGTTTGGTGATTGACAGTAAGTTGAATAGTGTCCACGACACTGATTACGTCTTGAGGCTTCCTTGAATATGCAATCTTAATGTGAATTTGGAATGGGTGAAATAGCTCCGATACCCACACCGCACACACTATTAAGTTGGCGTACCAATGGGTCTAAAATTAGACACGGCATACCCGGCGTACTAAATTATAGGTACGGCATACCTATGAATACCACAACTGCTCACGGCGTACTGAGACCTTAAAAATTAGTAACAACATACAGGCATGCCGTATATTTTTTAAAAGGATGGGTACACCATCATTAATTTTTGTGTAAGTCCAAACACATTGAAAAGATTGTGGGGATTTCAGCACGGTGTGATGTCATCTTTATAATTGTACTGCCATAGAATGTTGTCGGAGAGGAGGCTGTAAAACAGTGCCCTGCCATGGATGCCGTTTGCCGTTTTCCTGGTTCGACCACTACAGAGTGGCTGAATTTCCAATCTGATTGCAGAATTGGACTCCCTGGATTTTTCCACGCGGTTTCGAGCTTTCAGTTACTCAATTTGGTTGATAATTCAGAAAGTTAGCCCTACCCAAAGTTCGGGTGGTGCGGCGGGTAGAATCTGGTACCCGTCCGGGGTGACGGGATACTCCACCACCGGTGGTCCGTTCACCTCCAACTGGCTCCATAGATACCAAGGCCCTAGAGGAAGCAACCAGGGAGGTCCCCTGGACCAGGGCGAGCCGCCCTTTGACTTGTCAATCAAAAAAAGGCGCTTCGAGCCGTCGTCGGCTCATGTCGGAGACGACTCGCGTCGGCGGCAGCCAAAGACGGCTCCACCAAGAGTTGCTACGATGGGCGTAGCAGGGGCTATACTGCTCCATTTTGGGCGTGCTTGGATGTGATGGAAATCACAGATCACAGGCTATAAGAATCTGATGTAATCTCACCAAAACAACTAACCATTGATGATTCTCAGCCTTTTTCAGTTTCCGTAATCTGTACTTTGCCAGATTTCTGCTCCCTTGGTATTGTGGCGACCCAAAGCACACACCTCCCTTGGAATTCACTTTGCACTAAGTAGCTGTGGAAACTTAGGTAGTTCAGGGCACGCCAGGATAGCAATCCTGACAAATGGTTATGGGCCCACACCCCTAACCTACCTGCCAAAATGTTCACGGCTTCCGCAATGCACGGGAGTGTCGCTCCGGGCGACATCGCGGTCGAACTCTGAGACTGTCCATCGCAGAAGTTCAACATGGCGCAGAAGCCGGAGTCCTCGCCCATCCAAAAGTACATGGGCAGCCCTGGATTTGGGCTGTGGTGGTGGCATTTTGAGATCTACCTCCCGCACAAGGGACTGCTGGAGCTTATGAAGGGCACGAAGGTTCAAGATGCGAGCGCAACAAACGAGGAAAAGACGGCCTTTGCGAAGATGAACACGAAGGCGCTGATGCTCCTATTGTCGGCGCTGCATGAATCTCAGTGGGGCTACATCCACGGCTGTGACCTGGCAGCTGATGCATGGAAGAAGCTCTGCTCCATCCACCAATCAACATCCCAAGCCAACAAGATCTTCGCAATGAAGCGAATCTTGACGGTGAGGATCGAGGAGGGTGAGGACGTTATTTCCGCCATGCAACAGATTGAGTCTCTTGCCTCAAAATGCAATGATGTGGGGTGGAAGATTGATACGAAGATGTAGGTGATGGCACTCCTCATGGCTCTACCTGAAAATTGGGGTCCTCTCATCACCGTGCTGGGAGGTTTGGAGGAGGATAAACTCACCTACGGCGCAGTCACCGAGTACATCCGCAATGAGGTGCACCGTCGGAGCGGTGGTGAGACCTCGTCATCCTCAACTGCCTTGGTCACCAAAATGCAGGGTGGCAGCAGCAGCGACAAGCGAGGTGGCGGTAATGGTGGCGGCAAGAAGGGCGCCAAGAGGGGTGCATGCCACAACTGTGGCAAGGAGGGCCATTGGGCCAAGGAGTGCCCGGAGGAGGCGCAGTCCGGTGGCAAGGGTGCCAAAGGCAAGAAGGCGCTTCTCAACGGCACAAAGAACCACGACCTGAAGGGTGCCAGCCGGCGGTGCCTTGACTCAGGTGCGGAGGAGCATACCCAAGTCAAGAAGGTGGGATTCATCAACTACACCAAGTCTGCAAAGTCCATGGTGACCGCCAGCGATAAGGTCGAACCTGCGGTCTGCCAAGGTAATGTGGACGTAGAGGTGGTAGTTGGTGGTAAGAAGGCACAATGTGTTATCCAAAATGTGCAACATGTCCCCGGCCTGGCTGACATTTTGAGTGTGAGCCGCTTGACAGACAAGGGGTATAAAGTGCTCTTCCGTAGGAAAAGTGCAGTCGTGCGGATGGACGGTGGTGGTGAGGTCGTGCTCGAGGCAAAGCGCGAGGGAGGACTCTACATTGTTGACACAAAAGTCATCCCCTTGGCAGCAGATGCAGCGAACCCGCAAGCACGCTCCGTCAACCTCGCTAAAGGTGGGGGAGCAGACCTGCAGCTGTGGCATCGGCGGCTGGGGCACTCATCGCCCGTAGTCGTACAGGAGATGGCGAAGCGCGACATGGTTCGCGGCCTCAACATCACCGGTGCATCTGACACAACAGCAGATTCCGCAGAGCACAAGTGTGAGCCTTGCATCGTGGGCAAGGCAAAATGCAAGCCGTTTGAAGACGGACAGCGGCGGGCCGAGAACGTGCTCGAGGTCGTGCACAGTGATGTGTGCGGACTGATCAAGACACCGTCCATTGGGGGCGCCCGGTACTTCAGCACCTTCATCGATGATTGCAGCAAAAAACTCTACGTCTACTTCATGAAGAGAAAGAGTGATGTGCTGGACCGACTGAAGAAGTACGTCGCAGCAGTGGAGAGGCAGACTGGCGGCAAGGTCAGAGCGCTATGCAGCGACAATGGCAGCGAGTACGTGGGTGGCGGAGGGTGGCTGAAGGAACAGGGCATTGAGTGGTAGCCGACCACTCCGTACACGCCTCAATCTAATGGCGTGGTGAAGCGTGCGAACCAGACGCTACTCACCATGGCGCGGACAATGCTCGTGGATCCAAAGTTGCCACGGAGCCTGTGGGCCGAGGCCGTGAGTACGGTGTGCTACATCACCAACCTCACCCCAACGACAGTGCTGAAGGGGAAGGGCGGCTGGAAGACGCCGCAGGAGGCTTGGAGCGGGCGCAAACCAAGCGTGGCGCACCTGAAGGAGTTCGGGTGCAAGGCGCACACGTTGGTGCAGGCCGCACAAAGAAAAGAATCCAAACTGGACCCGCACGCAAAGGTGTGCGCGTTTGTCCGATACAAGAGTGCGCTCAAGGTGTACCGCCTCTTTGATCCATGGACGCAGGACGTCATCACCAGCCGCGACGTCACGTTTGATGAGCAACAGAGCTACTGCACTAGCAGCAACAACATTGACGCATCGCACTCTCCAAAGTGGGGGGAGTGATTCCAACTCCTTGAGTGTGAGGAGGAGCCGGCGGCTGCAGAGGTCGATGATGGGTCTTCGGAGGACGACGGTGCTGGAGCGCAGCACCTACCCAAAGTTCGGGTGGTGCGGCGGGTGGAATCTGGTACCCGTCCGAGGGGACGGGATACTCCACCACCGGTGGTCCGTTCAGCTCCAACTGGCTCCATAGACCCCAAGGCCCTAGAGGAAGCAACCAGGGAGGTCCCCTGAACCAGGGCGAGCTGCCCTTTGACTTGTCAATCAAAGAAAGGCGCTTCGAGCCGTCGTCGGCTCATGTCGGAGACGACTCGCGTCGGCGGCAGCCAAAGGCGGCTCCACCAAGAGTTGCTTGGATGGGCGTAGCAGGGGCTATACTGCTCCGTTTTGGGCGTGCTTGGATGAAATGGAAAGATCAGATCACAGGCTATAAGAATCTGATGTAATCTCACCAAAACAACTAACCATTGATGATTCTCAACCTTTCTCAGTTTCCGCACTCTGTATTCTGCCAGAATTCTGCTCCCTTGGTGTTGTGGCGATCCAAAGCACACACCTCCCTTGGAAGTCGCTTTGCACTAAGTAACCGTGGACACTTAGGTGGTTCAGGGCACGCCAGGACAGCATTCCTGACAGAGGCGTATATTGCAAACGGACATAGATCATGTAATAATGCTAGAAAAAGCGATAGGTACGTGTTTTCAGAGTCTGATGGCGAGGGGGTAGAGTCATGTCGTGTATTGTTTTTCATTATTCGGGACATGCACCACCTCGATTTATCGGATGTTGCATGCACGAGGTAGAACAGATCCCGGCGTCTCCAGCTGGCGTATAACAGGTCCCCTTCTGTCGGGTCGTGGACATGGGCGTTTAGGGTTACGACCCGACGACACTCGCCCATGTCCTTTAACTTCATCCCGGCGTCTCCAGCTGGCGGACATGCACCACCTCGACTTATCGTTTTCTGATTGGTTACCTTTGTAAAGTGGGTGTTTAATTTCAGAACGGTTGGACACAAAATATAAGCAGCTTCATAACGAGCGTAATTCCGCAGTTGTTGCAGTGTTTCTTCGTCGGCGGCATCTCCCCCCCCCCCCAGAAGCGACGAGTGTATTGGGGTTGTGTAGCTGGGTTGTTTATTGTACAAGTGTTACTTGAATACACTAAGTGTACTATACACAGTGTATTTTTTACATGTCCGTTGGATACGCACATCATATGCATCTCCTAATACACCTTACATGTTTTGGGAGGGGGGGCAACATGGGAGCCGGGGATCTCCCCCCCCCCAAAGGGTAAAGTGTATTGGGGGAGTGTCTATGGTAAGAGTATCTGACGGACACGTGAAAAATACACAAAGTGTATTTTGAGAAGATGTCAATAGACACTCGTCGACCGTCGATCTATGATGATCGACGGTTGACAATGTACGATTCGATCATCTATACATAGATGACGATCGATGATCGACGACCGTCCACTAGTCTATGACATCCATATGTGCAGGAACCATATTGCACATTGGTAACGACATAGTCGGGACCCCATCTCCCCCCCCCCCCTTAGAAGCGATGAGTGTATTGGGGTTGTGTATCTGAGTTGTGTATTGTACAACCGTTACTTGAATACACTAATTGTACTATACACTTAGTGTACTTTTCACATGTCCGTCGGATACACACATCATATACACTCTCTTAATACACATTACCTGTTTTGGGGGGGGGGGAACATGGGAGCCGGAGATCTCTCCCCCCCCAAAGGGATAAAGTATATTGGGGGAGTGTCTATGGTAGGTGTATCTGACGGACACATGAAAAATACACAAAGTGTATTTTGAGAAGATGTTAATAGACTCTCGTCGACCGTCGATCTATGATGATTGAAGATTGATGATGTACAATTCGACCGTCTATACATAGATGAAGATCGATGATCGACGACAATCGACTAGTCGATGACATCCATATGTGCGGAAACCATATTGCACATTGGTAACCAAATAGTTGGGACCCAATCTCTCCCCCCCCC
>SZWC01005890.1:132351-143781 GCA_023375785.1 Penium margaritaceum
GACGGACAAAGGACGGACGGACGGACGGACAAAGGACGGACGGACGGACGGACAAAGGACGGACGGACGGACGGACAAAGGACGGACGGACGGACGGACAAAGGACGGACGGACGGACGACAGATGGACGGAATGGACGGACGGACGACGGACGGGCGGACGGACGGACGACGGACGGGCGGGCGGACGGACGGGGACATGCGGGCGGACGGGTGGGCGTTTGGGCGGGCAGGCGGGCGGGCAGAAGGACAGACGGACGGACGGACGGACGGACGGAGGACAGACGGACGGATCGACAAGCGGACGGACGGACAGACGGATGGATGGACAAGCGGACGGCTGGACAGACGAACGGACGGATGGATGGAGAAGCGGACGGACAGATGGATGGCTGGACAGATGGACAGAAACTGACAGACCAACCGACCGGACCGACAGGACCAAGCAAGCAAGAAGCAATTGAGCAACCCACCGACCTACGCACACAGCGACCGACCGACTCACACAGAGACTGTCTGACCCACAAAGCAGCCGTCTGAGCCACCAACTCATTAACCAACAGACTGGCCAACTGACTGGGCAACCAGCCATCCAGTCCATCCTCCCAGCTCTCTATGCGTACACTCCCATTCAGGTTGTGAGTCGCATACCAAGCGGCAGCAATGACAACCCAGTACTAACCAGTGCTGGTGCTGCTGCTGGTGGTCAAGCAGCGCGCTGCCATGGCCACTGTAGCCACCTCTGCCTCCACCCCTCCCTCGGCCCCCTCGCGGACCCCGACCCCGCCCTCTTCCCACCTCCGTTCCCCTCTCCCACGTGTTTGACTGTGCCTCATCCGCCCAGCTCATTCCTTGCTGTGGCTGTTTCTGCTGTTGTTGCTGCTGCTGCTGGTGCTGCTGGTCATGACTGTGCACTTGCTGCTGCTGCTGCCCTTGTTCATGTTGCAGTTGGTCTTGCGGCAGATGCTGTTGTGGCACCTGCTGCTGCTGCAAGTTCTGCTGCTGTTGTTGTTGCTGCTGCTGCTGCTGCTGCTGCTGCTGCTGCTGCTGCTGCTGCTGCTGCTGATGCTGCTGATGCTGCTCCTGCTGCTGCTGCTGCTGCTGGCTGGCGTGACCCAGGGTACCATCAGCAGCAGCAGCATTTCCCAGTGTCCCCTCCCTCATCCCGCCTCCAAATTCCTGCCCGCCTGCCCTGCCGCCACCCCACCGCCCTCGACCGCCTCCTCTGTAGCCCCTGCCTCGCCCTCCTGATCTACCGCCCCGTCCTCCGTATCCTCCTCGACCGCCCTGAGAACCAAGACACACAGCACAAGCACAGAAGATATCATTCTTCCTTTCACCACCCTGAGAACTATGACACACAACACAAGCATGGGATAGTCTAAACTCTTTCACCACCCTGAAAGCCATGGCACAAAACACAAGAACAGAAAAAGGGTGGACGGGGAGGACGATGGGCAGCACACGCATCAGACAGAAAGACCTCTTGGCGCAGACGGATGATGCTGTTGCTGCTGCTGAGGGGAGGGTCGAAACCCAACGCATTCACCACTGCAGCATCCAGGATACGGATTCGGCATGCAAGCTGGGGACAGCTCAAGAGTTCTTGGCATGCCGAGCTGCTTTCACTGCTCTGTGCAATGTGCAAAAGTACACATCGCACATTGCACATTGCTGGCAATGCGCAAAAGCACCCTAACAGTCTCCAAAGTCTTGCCGGGAAAAGACGAGTCCTATCATATGCTTCCCCAGTGGACAACATCCCAGCTTTGGCCCCACCCAAGAACCCGAACACCAGGATCGCACATTTTCTTGCAGTGATTGGCTCAAACAGCAAGCAGCTTCTATTGCTCGACCCTCAGTCAAGCTGCCAGGCTGCACCAGTGGCACCAGTTGCGGCACAGCGCCTCACTCACCCTGCCTCCAGCAAACCCCACCCCGTCTGCCTCGTCCTGCTGCCAGTTGTTGCGCTGCTGCTGCTGCTGCCGGTACTGCGCTGCGTACTGCGGTCTGGTCTGCTCGCCTGGCTGCTGCTGCTCCTCCATCAGCAGCTCCTCAAACAGGTCGTGTGTCCACTTAGACTGCTCCTTCCCGCCAAAACCTCCGCCGCCGCCACCGCCGCTGCCGGAATCCCACAGTCGGCCCCGCCCGCCTCTTCCACCTCTGCAGCGGCAACGGCCGCAACAGGGAGACAGAGGATTCACCAACAACGTAGTGACGAGGGGATCGTGCAGAACGCCCCGGAATGAAGTACAGAGACCCGAAGACAAGTACGAGAATATGTGAAAAGCGTGCCTGGTCGTGGCTGGTCCTTACACCATGCGAGCCTGTTGGATCGGATTCTACCTGGATGCGATTTGACTCCAACATTAGGGATGACACTGAAGTTCGGATCACATTTGGATGGGACTGAGATTGGATTCAGATTGAATTCAGAATGAATCGTTCAGATTCGTTTGGATTGAATTCCCATCCAGTCATTTTTGTTCAATAGGGAATTTCCACCTTTCAATAACAGCACCGAGCACCGTATGTATACTGTTCAATGGAGAAAGGTGCTTCCTATCATGTGTCCACTGAGACAAGCCCCCAGTGTCCATTCACACTGCAACAAATCTGCTCCAATGCTATCTGCACAATGAAACAATTGGGATCCAAACTGAATCTGATCCGTCAACTTTCACCCAGACGCCATCCAATCACAGTGTTGCACCTGTTGTACCTCCACGGTACGACTGTGGAGGTACAACTGGTGCTAGACAAACAAAAAGAAGAGAACGCAGCACATCTATCAGCAAGCACATCAATAACATCTCTCAAGCTAAAGACTTGACAGTGCTGGTGTGCGCTGGTGCGGCTGCTGCTGATGCTCCTACCACTGCCCCTGCTGCTGCTCCTGCTGCTGCTGATGTGTGCTTAGCTAGTCATGAGGTTACCCGCCTAGCCAATGATGATGCTGCTGCCCCCACTAATGTCCCTGCTACTGCTGCTGCTGCTCCTGCTACCGCTGCTGATGGTGGTGGTGGCGGCGGTGGCGGCGGCAGCGGCAGGGGAGGGGTTGGCAGCGGCAGCAGAGGTAGCGGTGGCGGCGGCGGCGGCGGTGGTGGTGGTGGTGATAGTGGTGGTGGTGGTGGCGGCGGCGGCAGCAGCAGCAGCGGTAGCCGTGGTGCTGTTGCTTCTTCTGCAGTGATGGCCCATAAGAAAAGGCGAGCCAAAGACCAAACACAACCTCATCTGAAGCAACCCCAACAGCCAGATCACCCTCCGCAAAACAGCTGAGGTCCAACCACACACATACCCCATCTCATGACGGTTGGTGGTCACCATCGCTCCTCTCAAGCCACCTTACTCTGAACTCCCCACACAACCTACTTACTCTCAATCAAGCAATTCGCAAGGCCCCCACCAAAAGAGGTTGGCAAACTATCCCTACGCGAATAATTCCCCTGTGCCAAGCCCACAGAACTCCGGCCGACAGTCCAATGGCCTGATGTCTAGAGGGAGTTTACAGGATCACAAAATCCAACGCCTTCTGCAAGCACGCGAGAGGGGGGGGAGAAGGGCTATCGCAACTGCAAGGCGGCACGCTGACGTCTGCCCACAACATAAACAATGACCCACCCTAATCCTGCACACTTGTTCAGGAGGTGTGTGCACAGCCGGGTGGGGGACTTGAGTGGGTGAGAAAGGGTGCAAGCCACCCTGTGTCGGCGGCCCACCAATAGACAGAGCACGGAGGCAGCAACGCTCACCTCCTCCCCCCGCGCACGTCGCCACGAAACCGGTCGTCGTGCATGTAGAACGCACCAGACGTTGGCACCACGAACGGCTCCACCACCTTGGCAGCCGCTGCTGGTTTTCCTTCTGCATCGCCCTCTCCCGCACCTTCTCCCTCTCCCTCTCGCTCCCCATCCCGCTCGACTCCTGCGTCCTCACCTCCTCCGCCCGCTGCTGCTGCTGCTGCCACCGCAGCCGCATCCCCTCCACCACCTGCAGAGTCTCTCTCTGCTTGGCCTACAGGAACAGACGGCGGGGTTCCCACTCCTACTGCCGCCGCTGCCACTGTGCTGCTGCGCCGGCCCTTAGCAGCCTCATCGCCCTCATCCTGCTCGTTCTCTGTGTCCGCCAGATCACCATCGTTGGGCTCACTCTGCCGGCTCACGCCAGCGCCGGCGTTCTCAACAGCACCATCCGCGCTAACCTTCAGCACACTGTCTGCGCCTGGCTCCTCTTCCCCCGCGCCTTGGTCCTCGAGCTCAAGCCCGTCTTCGTCCTCCAGCCCTTCTTCCTCCTCTTCCTCGTCCCGCTCCTCCTCCCCCTCGTCCTCTTCATCGCTCGCTCCTCTGCGTCGCTGCACGATGAAGCTGGCGGAATTTTCGCTGCCGTCACTGAGGTACTCCTCTTCTTCTTCTACCCCGTCCTCGTCCGCAGACTCGTACTCTGCGTCTCCCTCGTCTCCCTCTTCCCTGCCCGCAGCCTCCCCTGTCGCTCCTGGCGAACCTTCCTGCCCCATCGAAGAATCTTCCTCCCCTGCCGCCACCTCGACCCCATCCTCCAGCTTCATTCCTGAGAGGGGCTCGCTGATCTCTACTGCCGCAGCAGACTCCCCCTCGCCTGCAGCTGCAGCACCTCCTGCGCCGTCTGCTGCACTGGCGTCCCCGTCCTCGTCGTCTGACAGTTCTACGCGCCGATCCAAAGGTGCGCCCTGCAGGGATTCGTCATGGTCTGCCACGTCAGCAGCAGGAGGACAAAGATCCGCAGCTGCTGCAGGTGCGGCAGTTTTTGCATCGGACATGCTGCCTCCCCTCCGTAGGAAAAACTATATGTACCAGATACAGAGTGGGATCAACGTCTTGGTTTCGTGCGCTTCGGTTCCGCCCTTGTTACAGATATTCACCGGCGTTGAGCTGGGGTCCTCGTTTCGCCCTCGCCACACAGACAAGCGCAAGCTCACGAACTCGGCACCCGAACTCGCACTCGGCTACTCCGCGCTTCCTCACCTGCACTCCGTCGCCAAGCACAGAAGAAAGGTCTACGAGTGCCTGCTCCGTAGCTTCGGCGGCCTACCTGGCCAGGGCTACACAGGAAAATCACTTTCCCGCCCGAGGCGAGCTGACCTGGGCTGGTCAACGGGGCAGCCGCAGGCCTTGTGCAGCAGCAAGCCGCCAATACAAGCCCTGCTGTCCTATGCCAGGCGCTGGCGCTGCGCTGCTCTTACCAACTGTGACGTCCTGCGCCTACTCCGGACGCCCGAGATGACTCGTCGGCGAGAACAGGGACCTGCTGCTTCCGTGGGGCGCTGCTTGCTCTTACGGCTGCAGTGGTGCCAAGCACGAGCGGTACAGCCTGCTTTGGACCCAGTAACTCGAACGACATTCCCGTTGCTGCGGTGGTAAGCCGTCGGCGTGGCAGTCGTTGCAAGGGATTTCATCAATGCTGAGGTTCGCGCAAGGCACGTTGGCGAGTTTTGTTTTGCTCCCGCTCATGAGCGACTGAAACTGTGAGATGAAGGAAGAGGGCATCAAGGATGATGACCATTCTGAGCAAACATTCAAAAGATTAAAAAAAGATGTAGACTGACCACATACCACTGAAAGAGGTAATAAAATTTGTTTCATGCAGTTTTCTGCGTGTTTCAATAAGAAATTAAAAGCATTTTTCATGAGGAAAGAAACCAAACCAGCCCTCGTTTTGAGACCTAATGAAGCAAAGCCCCACACCTAAGACTTGAAAAAGCAAAGCCCCTTGCCAAAAAACATATCAACGGTAACTAACTGACGATATGGGGCTTGAATGCTACTTCCTTCCGGTTTCAATGTTTCCGACGTACATTTTGAGGCAAAATGGAAGGGTTTATGGGAACATACAAGTCGTACTTCGACAAAACACGAACTCCAAGCCCGTCCGCTGCAACGCCATGTGTAAAAACTTTTAATAACCACCTGCATGAGGCAGACAGCCAGGAGGGACGAGTTGATTGGCACACATCCGGATCGTCCTCGCTTCGACTCGCTCAGGTGAGTGTAAGGTCATGAGCTCGAACACATCGAAATGACATTATATGTGCGCTACTCCTAGTCGGTCACCAGGTACGAAGTGTGTGTGTGTGCGAAAATGTGAGACCAACACCTTCAGAGGGTCCTCGTTGTCCTCGTCCCAATAGTTGCCTCGTGAGGCGAAGAAAATGGCCGCCAAGAATGGATATGAACAAACTAAGCCATTGGTCATAATAACCATTATACCCACCATGTGGACGTCACACGCACCGATGTGACCGCGAGGAAGAGTCGCATCCCACAGACAGAGTTACGCTGAGAGGGGGTGTTGACATCGGTAGGATATCACAACTCCTACTTATGTCGAGGGTGTACGCCCACATCGTTTCGCAATTAGCCAACTTTCCATGGTCAAAAACCATTGCTTACCATGCAATGGCTCACAACACAATCGGAGGAAACAAAAAAGAGAAAAAGTGTGCACAGCAAGCACTTGGAACTCGTTCTCTAATGAGGTACAACATGCCATTTGCAAGGATGACGTTCATAAGTAGCTTAATAGTTTCAAGGCATCTCATTACTAACGCTGTTGGCATGCAGATGTGGACCAAAAACATCCATCTAGCAACCATTGGCATGAGCGAGATATGCCCCGAATAAGACCCGTTCGTGACTAGCCGAGATGAAAAGTTGATTGGAGGTACACGGTCCGAAGCTAGGCACTTTTACGACAACCAATGCACAATGATGATGTCACCTCATTAGTGTACGAAAATGGAGGACCCCTCGGAAATGGGCTTGGGATGTATGTGGAAAAGGCTATTTGTGCAAATATACATTACAACTAGAAAATGCAATATAAAAGGCGTGTCACACAAAATGATATTGGATGAATTCCCTTATACCCACCTTCTGAGCCTCCTGCTTCCCGAATACCCACTCTGTACACAAAGCGACCAGAGTACCCACTCGCTTTAACAGGTGACCGCATTGTCCACAAAACACAAATATCGATTAACTGTGACTGCATTGCCCACTTATGAAAAATCATGCCTAGAATTCCGATATTCTATGCATGTTCTTGGATTGGTGGGTATTATAGAAATTACATTTTGAGATTCCGTGGATTCATCACGGATTTTGTTTCCTTATTCTTTAAATGGGATGTGACGGCGAATTCGACAGGTCAAGTTTGATATTTTCATTTGTTGCTACTATATTGAAGCATATGGTCGCCTTTTGAAGCTGGTTTCGGCTGGGGTGCTTATTTCAGTGTTTCCGTTTGATTTCTACTTTAGACCCTGGTAGTTTCGCTTTGGGATAAATTGACCTGCTAATCCTGGTTTGGGCCTTGTCTGTAGCTCATGCGTCGGGTCCATCTGGAGGAAGAGTATTTAAGGCTACCTGGCTTCCTAGCCTACCGGAAGCTCCGCCCTGGTAGCGGTGGTTGGCACCGTACGCTGTCCTGAACGGTTGGGCGGTCGTTTTCACGCTCAGGCTCGACTGGCCGTCTCACCATTGTAGAGTGCTGAAATTTTAGCGGATGGCTCTGACCATCTTATCTCCCCTCTAGTTCGATCAGAGGTCCTGTTCTCTTTACCATGGTCGATGCTAATGAGCTGATGACAACGCGACGAGAGAAAAATCATATTTGAAAAGTTTCAGAAACAGCGCGCGCGTTGAGATCGCGCCGTCATCGCTGCCTACAGCCGGAGGCTCTTATGTTACATCGGAGTATGGCTTAGGTTAGATTAACCGGCCAGATCAATCTAGCAGTCATCGCTAACCATCACGTATTTGGAAAACTAGCTTTTGGATCTGGCTCTTGTCATACATAAATGCCGCCGTCGTCGTAGCCAGTCATGGCGACTGGCCAAGTCGTCGCCGCGGACAAGTTTGCCCTTCGCTTTGTTGAGTCCGTTCTTGCATGCAGGTGGTGGGGTTCACATGCCGACACGGGCAGTCGTGCTCGAGTATGGTGGAGTGGTGGTCCACTCACTATTTTGCACACTACGCGGAAAAAAAATACTGCACGTTGCAAATTGCACGCGACATCGCACGTCGGAACGACGGAAGCGAGGCCGACAATGTCGGCCCCATTTTTTTGAGGTGACGACAACTAACGTTGAACAAGATCGTGTTTTGATCGTTTCATATCGTTTAACAGCTGGCGATAGTTAGCTCGCATGGTGAGACAATACATTGTCATATCGGACGGTAGTTCGTCAACCTTAGGATACGCAATTTGATCACTGAACATTTCATACATACTTGAATGTAGTATTTCTCCTTAGAAATATTCTTCGACTCTCACATGAGTAATGTACATATCGAGTATTCAAACATTTTTCTCTTTGTAAACACGGTAAGTCGCGGTTCGTAAGCTCTTACGATCGAACAGCTCAAGATTTTTGTCGCTTGTTTGATCGACTTGATCGGCTGGAATCCACTTTCGTCGATTGACCTCATGTGAAAAATTACGGAGACGACCTCGTCAACCTTGTTTCCGTTCTTTCGGCATGCGATGCATTGTGCGATACATGTTCGTCAAATGGAAGCTTATATGGCTCGCAGGGTTCTGTTTTAGCCTTGACCGATGCAAGGTTTTCCCTCATTTCCATCTTTGTATTGCACCACATATGGAACGAAAGAAGCGAGGGCGACGAGCTCGCACCCATCTTTTTTGTCTCGGGAGCTCTACAAAAATCAGGAGATAGAACTCCAATATATCCATCGGAGGATGTGAAAAACTCTATACCGTTCGATGCATATGGCCGATTAAGATCGCTTCGTCTATATTTTTTTTCAAGACAACAGTCCCTCAATACTGAGGAGTATTATGAGCTTATCTATTGTTGTCGAACAGCCCATGGTGGGTTTCTATGGGCATGGTGAAACGATTTGCAAACGAAGGAAATAACTTTTCATTATGGAAGATTATAGGACCTCAATATCCAATTCACACGTGACAGGGATGATGTGGGGCCCGTTCTGCAAGATTGGGGATGTCTAGGAGCACGCGCCTTGGAAATCCGCTCGTCACGTTGACTGACGAGTGGATGTCCGAAGTGGGTATCAGAGTCAGCTCGTAAATAGTGGGTAAAGCGTGCTTCTTTTTTGAACTTTCGATATAGTGCGCACCGATTAAAAAGTTTGGAAAGAATGCAAGGCATCTGCCGAAAAGTGGGCATACTAGTCTTCTTCTCCCACGACTGGATGATACGGAAATAAATCTTTCAACCGTGGGTAACCTACGCAGAACGTTTTCAAATGGTGGGTAAAAAAGAACCCCCCCCCAAATGATATTGGACCGGAGGCATATATTTCTTCCCAAAAGTGGGCACGAAACGTACGACCTAGCACAATAATTCACCCAATTTTCAGGGAAGAGTGGGTAAAGTATGTATTTCATATCAAAACTGAGTTTAGTGTCAATCTTGTGTGAAATAGTCGAGAAGAAAAATTTGAAAGGCCCAAAAACTAGGTGGAATCAGGCCGATAATTAATGTATCCCCATTGTACAAAGCAATGATCACTGAAAGCTCTCATATTGCCTCTAAACTCGGCTATGATGCAATTTTTGCATTCACGCAACGCCACATGCATGCTTGGTCGAAGTGATGACGTCAAAATGTTAGTTTGAGAATGAAAGAGCCGTAGGGGTTGTTTTATTTTGTTTTAGGGCGGGTTATACGGTATTTTTCTTTCATTTTTAAAATTTGGGCATTCTTGAATCAATTAATGTCTGATTTTGAGATGAATTGATTATTCCATGATGAGACACAAATTTTATTCCTTCTGAGTTTTTTTTTTAAAGTTTAGGGGCATTCGTTTTAGAAGTCTAGTATTATGGGTGCGCATAAATTCTTGTTTCATACTGTGCTCCGTCCTGAAACATTATGTCATACACGGGGTATTTAAGGCATTTTGCTTTTAGGAAACGGCGAAACGGTTGATATATCCGTGCAAGCGTCAACAAAATCCTAGGATATCCGTAACTAAGATATGAACCACGCCACATCCAAAAAGTTAAGAAAAACAAACGCCATATCCAGTTTTATGGCATGCCCGATCGGCGACTGAAGTCGCCGATCGAGCGAAGCGAGGGGGATGATGTGTCACCCCCGTCGCTTCGCTTCCCCCCATCCCTCGCGAGAATCGCGATCGAGCGATTTGCCTTTTTTGGGTTACATAGTAACCCTATTACAATCGCTTCGCGTGCCAAAAGATGCTAAAGAAAATCGTGATTGGTGGATCGGTCATTTTCCTCACATATCCACCAATCAGGGTGCGAGAAATTGTCGGACTGTATGCCCCCCAACGTCCGCGGACTCAAAGCTGAGGTCGGCCTACAAGACAAAAATCACGGACATCGACCTAGATGTCCGGACAGACCCCAAATAGTACGGAATGACCAGTCCGACACCAAGACGAAAGGGTAAGGACTGTACGTTGGGTTGGGTCCAACCTCTCGAGTCCCCTGGCGAGCAGAATTTATTGTTGTTTTTTCCCCTCTATGTAGCTCCTCCTTGGCCTCCCCCTGTCCTGTTTCACGGAACTAGTCGTGATGGCGAACTCTTTAGACTCGTGAACCCGACTTCAAACAAGGTCAACATGCAAATGAAAGAAAAGAATTTCAGCCAACGTCATAGAAGAAGGTAAATAAATTTAATTATGCCTATAATTAAGTCATCTTTTTTTATAACAAAATGAAACATCCAAAATTCATCCAAATTTGTCGAAGATCATTTTTTTTGTGAAGTTCATATTAGACGTGTGAAACTAGCATGTAACGGCCGTGTCTCCAGCTCCTGCTCTGAAGTCGTCGTCGGAGTTCGCAGACTGGCGTTCTCAGTCCGCGTCAGGGGTTTTCCCCCTTCGCGAGACTGAGGGGCAATCGTCATCAACGACCCAGAGCAGGGAGACTCGAATATTTCGAGTCTCCGGAGGCCCATTTCCGTTTTTTAACCAAACCCTTGGTTTTGGGACCCAAACCGGGGGTTTTTACCTCGAACTCGTGTGTTCGCACGAGTTATTCCGTTTGTTTTACGTTGAAGTTCGTCATAAACGAACTTCGAGTTTCGTTTTGTCGTTCTNTCTGGGGCGAAATCGTCGCGTGCGAGGCACGCTGGCGATTTCGCGCCAGTAGATTTTGCCTCACCCTCGCTCCCCCTATCCCTCGTCCTCTCTTGCTCGTTTGCAAGGAGGGCGAGGGGGGGCGAGGGCACGAGGCCACGAGGCCTCGCCCTCGAGGCCCTCGTGGCCTCTTGGCCGCCGATCGAGCCTTCAGCTCGATCGGCGGCCGATGGCTCGCCGGCGGGTGGCCGGCCAGCCACTTGACCGGCCGCCGGCCACCCAGCCGGTCGGCCGCCGGCCGGCCGGTAGCCAGCGGGTGGCTGGCCACCGGCCAGCCCTCGCGATAGCGAGGGGTGGCT
>SZWC01005891.1:65158-103706 GCA_023375785.1 Penium margaritaceum
TCCCAGTCATGCTGAGCCACTACACCGAACAGAGCTCGAGCTGAGGTCATGCAGCCAACAGGGGCAAAGGTGTCAGTGTAATGAACTCCCTCAATTTGAGAGAACCCCTTGATGACCAAGCGGGCCTTGTAGCGTTCCAGTGAGCCATCCGGCTTCACTTTCTTGCGAAAGACCCACTTGACCTGAATCGCCTTCCTCCCAGGGGGAAGGTCAACCAGCTCGTAGACTCTGTGCTCTCGGATAGCGCGAAGCTCATCCGCGTAAGCAGCTCGCCAGGCATCAGCATCATGCAATGAGAAAGCCTCCCTCAATGTGCCCAGGTCAGGCGCCATAGAGGGGGAACTCTGCGTGGCAAGCGCACACGCCTCAGTGTCGGGCCTGACGGCCACGAGATCTTCTGTTGCGTCACAGGCGATATGGAACTCGCGAGTGACCAGGTCGTGCCCTATGGGGAACATTGGGTGTACCACTGAAAGCTCACTGCGGACACTCAGGCCTAAGGCCTTTGTGCCTAGATCGCCGCTCGCGATGTTGCGAGAGGAACGTCTGGGTCCGGGACCGGACGCTCGCTGAGCTCCGGAATCCAGTGGTCGAGGGCAACAACCGGGCTCACGGGAGTAACCGGAGATCGAGGGGCGCACCTCAGGCTCAGGAACAGGTACGACCACAGGGACAGGTACGACCACAGCTGGTGAGGACTGAGACGAGGCAGCCGGAGATGCCGTGCGAGGAGATGCGTGTGTGGGGGACACAGAGCTGGGGGTGACAGCGGGAAAGGCTGGCCCGGACACTGAGACAGGAGTGTCAGCCGACGTAGGAACAAGAGTGGGCTGGACTGGGTCAGACGCCGGAGCAGGGGTGCCAGTCGACACAGGTGGTGATGCAGGAGGAGGCGTGAGAGCAGCGGTACCTGTGGGGTGTAAAACAGGCTGAACAGGCGGGATCTCTGGACCAATGGCAATGATATCCGAATCATCAAGTGGTAGAGACCGAGAGGGGACTCGACCGGACACATCAACCTGACGAGGAATGGTCGCTGGCGGAGAAGTCTCCCCCATCCGCCGAGGACCCTCACAGGAAGGGACATGAGCCGCAGAGAGGGCTATGATCAAAGTCAGATCACGGTATGTGAGTGACTAAAAAAACAGCGCGTCACGGGACTCAATGACACGACGGCGAGTGGGGTCCCACAAGCGCTAGGCCTTCGACCGCGGGGAGATGCCGATGAAGGCACACAAGCGACCCCGAGGGTAGACCTTGGACCCCAACTGGTCCTCGGTATACCACACGGAGGCCAGGGAACCCCAGACGCGAGCGAGATGAAGATCAGCACGGTGGCCAAACCAGAGCTCGTATGGTGTAACATGATTCGGAAGCGGACCATGCCGGAGGCGGTTCCAGACCCAAGTCATGTAGGCTGAGCCCTCGAAGGCGAAAGACTCTGGGAGACCGCACTCAGACCGCATGGCGCGGACCGCATCCTCCATGGTGCGGTTCCAGCGCTCAGATACACCATTCTGCTGTGGAGTAACAGGAGTGGAGACCTGGTGAAAAATACCGTGATCATCAAAGAAGGAGTCCATCTCACCGAGGAACTCGCTGCCGCGATCTGAGCGAAAGGTATGTAGCGTGTGGCAAGACTGACGCTCAGCCATCACGAGCCAGAGCCGAACCGCAAGGGCGGCGTTGCTCTTCTGATGCAGACTGTAAACCCACTGCATCCGGGTGAAGTCATCAGTCAGCGTCAGGACATACCGGCCCCTCTCGGACAGGGACTCAACCGGGAGAGGGCCGAGCAGGTCCGAGTGGACCAACTCGAGAGGCCTCAGCGCTCGGGAACGCGAATCAGGATAAGTGCACCGGTGCATCTTTCCCTGAGCGCAGAAAAGACAGTCGGTCTTGGGTGGCTTCTGGAAAGAAGCCTCGTCAAGGCCAAGAGCGGGCTGTGTCCGAATGAGCTTTGACACAGTGTCGGAGCCCACATGACACGGACGTCGATGTAGCAACCGCTGGTGTTCCGCGTATAGAACACCAGTGACAAAAATGCGACCAGAGGAGGAGGGAGAGCAAGGGGAGGAGGGCGGAGCAATGCGGTACAAATCATCTATGACTGAAGTACGCAAGACAATGCTACGGGTGTCAAGAGCAGTCACAGTCGCTAAATCAACGGTATGCTCAACGGAGAGACCCATCAGAGTGCAGGCACGCACAGACAACAGACTGAGCTCAAAATCAGGCACAAACAGCACGTCAAAGAGATACAGGGGGCCAGACGGACCATCAAAGCATACAACCCCAATACCGTGGACCGGTAAGGATTGACCACAGCCTGTACGAACAGAACGGACAGTCGTGACAGGATCAAGTACCACAAAGTCACTACGACGATACGTCATGTGGTGGGTGGCACCGGAATCGATGATCCAAGTGCCACCGGAGTCACGACTGGTGGACGTCACTATACAACGAGCAATGAACACTCGGCATTAGAGGGATGTTGAGCCGTCAGTGGGAAGGAACGGCGTACATCACGAAGGTGAGACTCATGAATCCAGTCAGTGCAGTCAGGCCCAACATCATCACATGCGGTCTGTGCTCACCCACACGTGTCATCATGAGTCACGAGGACGGACAAACAAGCAGTCTGTGACCCACTCAATGATGACAACACACTCGCACCTCCCTGAAAGCGAAGCGCCCGATGATGACGAAGCTCGGCGTTGGTGCGGTTACGTGGGTCTGGATCACTGCTGCTCGCTGGTGAGGACGCAGGAACAGCTGCAGTCGTGGTCGCCGCGCGTCCAGAGGAGTGTGCGGGCGACGTGTCGGACGCGGTGCGAGTAGCATGGGCAGCCTGAAGTCCACGAGGGATGCGCTCCCAGTCAAGCGGCTGCTGGCACTCGGTGTAGTGATGGGCATCGCCACAGTTGTAGCAGTGCACGGAACGGCCACTACTACCACTAAATGACGGCTACTGCTGACCCGATCCGTGCTTCCTATTCTTCTTCTTCCCCTGGGCAGCTGCTGCAACGCCCTGCGTCTACGTGGGTGTAGACAGGGTCGAAGAGGAGGAGGGAGATGAGGTCGTGATGGAGGTAGATGAGGGTGATTGCAAGAGGGAAGATGGTGGTGATGCGAGGACTGCTGCAGCAAGGAAAGTCTCCTGATGTGCTACTGTTGCCTCGCGGGCCGATGTCACTCGGAGGAAGAGCTAATGCGCCCAAGGGAGCAGCTGTAGAGTGGCTGAGAAAGGCTTGAGAGCAGCGTCGCTGTACCGTGTGAAGATGTCGGTGTACTCCAGGCAAACTCCGAGCATGATCGTCCGAAGTACCCACAGCTGTGTGCCCCGTGAGGTCCCCAGACGCATGTAAATACGCATGGCGCGTCGCCAGTAATCCGCTGCAGGCTCCGCTGGTCCCTGACGGAGCGAGTGGAAAGCACGAATGTGTGACGCACGCTTGGCGTGCGTCTCTGCGGCCGGTAGGGACAATGCCAGATCCTAGCCTCCACGAGGATCAGCTCTAGTGCCTATGCCAGCCTCGCCAAGGAAGGGGCGGATGTCAACGACAGTCTTGCGTGGCATGGCATAAAGAAGTCCTCCCATGGCCCGGGCTGCTGTCAATACCTGTGCTGGATTTGTAGACTGGTATGGGCTGTGGTAGTAAGGCCATACTCCCTCGGAAGTGGCCCATACCTGAAACAGGATCTCCCAGCAGTCAAATCCATCCTCGCTCATGTACCGTGGAGGTGGTGCCTCAAAGTCCTTTGGCTGCCGCTCCGTGGGGAGAGCAACCGCAGGCTGAGGAGGGCGAGAGACGGGGAAAACTCCTGGAAGGGGGTGATCACCGGGGAAGTCCGGTGATGATCGTATCGGGGACACGGGTGGAGGTTGGATACCCATCTGCAGCTGACGGAGGCGCTCTTGNAAGTGGCCCACACCTGAAACAGGATCTCCCAGCAGTCAAATCCATCCTCGCTCATGTACCGTGGAGGTGGTGCCTCAAAGTCCTTTGGCTGCCGCTCCGTGGGGAGAGCAACCGCAGGCTGAGGAGGGCGAGAGACGGGGAAAACTCTTGGAAGGGGGTGATCACCGGGGAAGTCAGGTGACGATCGTATCGGGGACACGGGTGGAGGTTGGGTACCCATCTGCAGCTGACGGAGGCGCTCCTGTAGAAGACGAATCTCCCGCTCCTGGGAGTCATCCTCGAAGCCTGGCATGAATGGCTCGTCATCAAGGAGGTCCGCAGGTGGTGGAGAAACCACGCCAAGAGGTGAAGCAGGCGGAGCACCTGTCACGGGCAACTGGGCTGAGTGATGGGTGGAGGCCGCAATGCCGGCAGCTCCCTCAGAAATCCGCGAAGGAGCCGTGGACTGAGCACGCAGAAGCTCTATTAGCGTGCGGATCGCGTCAGTCTGCTCTCGCTATAGACGACGCATCTCCTCCTGCTGGCTGCGCAAGTCCGCAATGGCCTGCGAGCGAGGGCTCAATACCCCTTAAGAAGAGGAGGAGGGATCACCTGGTCCCTTGTCCTTGTCGTCAGGCGAACTCATGTCTCCGCTCACTATGGGACGACAGGTCAAGTTTGTCGGATTTCAAAGCCGTCTGCGTTTCTCGAGAAGTTGAAACGCTGGCAACTTTTGACTTTCCGGGTGAAAATTTGGCTAAGTGTAATGCTGACGTCAGCAAGTGGTTGCTGATGTCAGCACGACCTGATGATGTCAGCAATCAACAATGCTGATGTCAGCTCGTCCCCTCTTTTTTTCTCTTTTTTTTCTTGTCACAGTTATACGCGCGTGTGGATTTGCTTCGTAGTGGCACGCGGCAGCTCCGCGGAAGCTGCGCAGCAGCTTCCGCCCAGCTGCTGCTGTAGGTGTGTTGTCAGCTGCAGCAGCAGCTGCGTAGCTGTGTGTGGAGCGGTGGCAGCAGCGGCTGCGCTGCTGCTACTGCTGCTGCGCGCTGTGGCTGCTACTGCGCGCTGCAGCTGCTGCGCGCTGCGACTGTTGCTACGCGCTGCAGCTACTGCTAGCTCCCACCGCCGCGTGCTGTTGCTGCTGCCACAGCTGCGCTGTTGCTGCTACTACTGCCGCTGTGACTAACGCTGCTGCTGCTGTGCTGCTGCCACTGCTGCCGCTGCTGCGCTACTGCTGCCGACACTGCTGCTGCGCTGCTGCTGCCGCCGCTGCTGCCACGCTGCTGCTGCGGGTGCTGCTGCTGCGCTGCTGCTGTCGTCGCCTCTGTTGTTGCTGCTCTGCTGCTGCGGCTGTGGGAGGGCGGCTGCATGCACTGCAGCCACCACACACCTCTGCGTGGCGGTACACGGCGCTGCTGCTGCCTCTGCAGCTGCGATCTCACGTGGTGGGTGGACTGCGTTGACTGCGACCGGCCGTTTCCAACAGAACCCGGGAACTCTGCTGCAGCGGTGACTCTCACTGCTGCTGCTCTGCTGCGTCTCTGCTGCGCAGCTCAGTGAGAACTGTCTCACTGCTCTGATACCAAGAGAAAGTGCGTAGAAGCTTCCTAGCAACACAGCCACTGACCGGGCGTCAGTGCCTGATCAGACGGTGACGACAGTTACAGGTCGTACACACAATGGTAAGGGTTTGGCTAGGAGACTCAAGGCACTGTCTCAGAATGCTTCAATATAGCATATGTAGAGAGAAATGACAAATGACAGGTCCAAGGCATAAATACCTGCCGCGGCGCACGGCGGGTGTCGCACGCGGCAGTCCAAGAGCTGTCCTAAAACCGGCCCAAAACCACTGTTTTGGTCGTAACTCTGCGCACACATGTCAGAATGCTACACCGTCTGAACCTAGACGTGCAGAATCAAAAGACGGACGCTACGACTGGTCACATGCATGCATCCATCGACTGACAGTGAGCATACAATGCAAAAACATGCAAATAGGCCTCATGGCCAGTCCGCCGAAAGATGCCTGCAAGACGTAGAAGACACGGCAAGGAGTCCCAGTGGCATCTAGGGCTCTGGAACAGTGGTCGATCAGCTCCAAGCGGGTAGTATGCAGCCTGTCGTCGCGCCGGTGTCATCAGGGCCGCCTGCCTCAGGGATCTGCACGAGTATGGACACGGCCTAGTGGTCACAGTAAACTGTACAGGAACGGCACAAAGCACAACATGGACACTTGTAATTTGCAGAAACAAGACTCCAACATTTTACCCAAAAAAAAAATAGCCCATGTTCACTGCTTTCAAATAACAACACCGTATCGGTATTGCGGAGTTAAAACGTCCGTTTCGGACATGGGGATGTTAATGACAGGTCCACTGGATATGGGGTGATTCTTTTTTAAAGTGTTGGATATGGGGGACATAGTTTTCTGCTCGTGGATATGGGAGGGTCCGCTCTTTGAGAATCTGGATATGTGGGCTGTTTCGCCCTTTTTTTATCCCCACTGATGGACCGCGAACTCCTATAGACGCCCGTTGGCGAGAATCCCCGGCAGAGTCCCCCCCCCCCCCACTCCCTCCCACCTCCCGGCAGCCCACCGGCCGCCCGTTCCATCGCGGCCCTCAATTGTAAGGGCCTCTATCGGCAGGCAGGTGGGTGGGCAGGTGGGCTGCCAGATGCGAGGGGGGTGCACCGGGGGGGGGATGGTGCGGCGGTTGACGAAGTGCCGACCGACGGAAGTCGGCCTGCAATCTCTCCCCCCTCCCCCCCCCCCCCCCCCCCCCCCCCCCCCCCCCACACCCCACTCCTCGATACCATCGCGACCCTCCATCGCGACGGTCACGATGGAGGGCCGCATTGTAGCACGGCATGCCCAATTTTGTGATGATTAAGCAGCAACATGCGCCGCTATTTGAGCATGGTGAATCGGGGGGGAAGGGGGGGGGATAAGGATTATTGTTGCCAGACAGGGGCAAATGGGACTAATTCTTCCAACATAGGGGTACATCAGGCTTCTTGTTCCGGCGGAGGGGCAAGTGAGACTTATTGTTCCGACGGAGGAGTACATGCAGGTCACACGTGACAAAACAGAGGGAGGTCGGCATTTTCACCGTTCCGACTTTGCCTTAGTGTCTCTTCACACTTTCGAATCATTTTGGGAGCCAACTCCCCCATTCAACAACCCTCTAATGCTATAAGGGGGTTGTGCAAAACTAGTTTTCTTTGCCGAATGGAGGCTTTGCATGACGCCATAACCGACTCAGAAAAATGGCCCAACTACCATTGACTCTATTATGTTTAGCAGGATGTGGGTCGTTTACAAAGATGAGGTGCGCAAAAGTAGACAGTTCAAGTATTGGGGACAAATGGATCATTTGTATTAACAAATAAGTGTACTTCGATGATAAAAGTCGAGCCAATCAAGCTCATACATGTCATGACAAGAATCACAATGTGGCATATGTTGGGTCCTTGGCGCTTGAGCCGAATTACACGTGCAAGGTCAAACTGTGAGTTGCTACTCCGAGAAGCTCCGCTGAGAAGTCCGGGGGGCTTCGAGAAAATCGAGGCGTGGTTTCATGAAGTTTCGCCGCCGCCAAGAAGTCAACCAAACTATGTCAAAACATTGATATGGTTCACAACATTTATTTCAACCATTCTGGAAAGTGGTAAAAGATGTGAGAGGCTTCTGTAACACAAACGAGAGGTTAGAGTGGGTGGCCACCTGCCATTGGCCGATCGGCATAAAAATCTTGAGGTCATCACAAGATTGCCATAAATTTAAGGACAAGAACACACACTTGCAAAGGTTTAGGGACTCGAGTATGCAATGGACATATAAAACATGCAGTTTTTTTATGGATGTACAATCACTTTTGACACCCCAAGGGACCTTTTTTCCATGTGTTAAAATGTTTGGGGGACTAGACTCCCCTTTTGTTGAGAGGGAACATTCCGGGCCCTCAGTACTCAGGCAATATAGATGGCCGAACCTTAACGATGCAAGATTCTGAGGTGTCGTGAGATGATATTTTGTTTTACACAAATTGCACCTCAGATCAGTTATGGTCAATTAGTTCTCTTGAAGCATTTGAGACGCTTCCAAGGAGCGTGTAGATTTCCATGCGACATGGATGGATTTCCATAGCAAGAACATTGATGTGCTTAGCAAGCCCTTGACACCACCTGGTTTCTTCTTTGTTTCCACGTTGTCATGGTGAAAGACAAACGATCTGGATGAATTTTTAATGATTTCCAAGTCATGTCAAAGAAAGTACCTTTGGGTGGAAAGTACGGCCACTAACAACGACTTTACACCTCTCGCAATGTACGCCACCTTATGTATCTATGTGGCCTCTTGTTCGCTAGAGGATGTAGATTGTCAAGTCCACAGGACCTCATCCGAGTTAGAGCTAGGCATCCATCTTTTGTACACTCATGCGTTAGTGTATGAAGTGATCCTTTGAAGAAGATTCCTTGAACTTACTAAAGATTCCTTGATGTGAAGTCACCACCATGACTGTGTACATGCATCTAAAGATGAAGAGATATTGGAGAAAAGATATCAGTCATTTATGGAGTTTTTAACATGCCGTTGTCTGTATGTTTTTCTAGTATGACGTGTTTTGTCACCGAAGTTTTGAATCTGGTCAGGGAAAGATTTCATTTCTACTAATGTTAGGTAGTGTTAGGTCTGAATGTCTGGAGTCCCCGAGAGATAGACATCGTTTTCCTTCCCATAGCACCTTCGAGAAAAATGACCATTCAAAATGGACGGTCGCCTTATCGCAAGTGCCCTGGGTTGTGGGGTACAAGAACAGTTTAGGGGTACTTGTGAGAAACACTGCCTGTATGATTTTTTGTGTTGGCGGTCGGTTTTTGCGTACAGGACAAAGGTGGCGGCTACCTGCAGGGAGGGGGGTTACTTGAATGTGCACGTGGCGATTGTATATGTGTTTGTTCTAGAGTTGTACGGTTAGTGAGGCAAAGTTGTTCGCAAATGAACAAGTAACGATGAAGGTTGTCAAACACAGCAACGACATTTGTGTTTCAAAATGTTTCTTGTGTTCAGTTATGCGAGTCAACATGACATGAATCGATAACGTGTATTTTTTGTTCGGTTCCAAGCACGGACTGGTCAGAGAAATACAAGTTGGAGAAAAGCACTTTGAGCCAATCGATAAAGCATTTCAACAGTGATTTGTCCTTTCAACGAATGTACAGTGCATAGAAGAACACTTGGATTTGTACAAGGATCCATCCACTCGGAATCATCTTTGCACCTTTTGGAAACATACGCTTGGATTTGTACTGGGAGGAGCCATATAGCCTTGACCCACAAGAATAACAGAAAAGTACGTAGGAATTCATTGCAAGCCTAAAGGTTCAATATATGAAGAAGGTTGTAAAACCACCTCCTTCGATCTCTGGTGAAAATCTATACGGTTTCTCAAAGAAATGTGTAAAGAACTGTCGATGTCCCCCCCCTCCCCCCGCTTTGAAGGACCAAGAAAATCTGTCAAGAATGCATTTACCACATCTAACACTGAAAAATAACCACCAATGTACTGGGTGCTGAACGTGCTGCAGACGTCCATGGAGCTAGAACCATCCTATGCACTATGTGTAATTGATTGGGTGGAGGGAGAGCGACGCCCCCTCCTCTAGTAGAAACTGTACGAGGCGACTGTTTAAGCAAGTGTACACCTCGGACATTGATGTCATATGTGGAGATGTTCACTCTCATGTACAACCGCCTAATATACTTCCTGCAAAATGGGAGGGGTCTCTTGAGACCACCCCTTCCCCCTTTTGGTACATGAAAGTGTACGAGGCAGTTGTTGCAAGGGATGTCCACGGGTCAATATGTCAATTTAAGAAAAATTGTACACTTGTGTTGAATGATGGCTCTCCAAAAATTTGTAGAAATGACAGTCAGTTCTCAAGATTACTGTTGCCATGCTTTTCCGATGTTGCGTGCAGTGGATGAGACCTTTTGTAAAAAGTAAAAATGTAGCATCCACGAGAATAGCAAAGGAAACGATCTTGTAACAGCCGTGGGCTGTTTTGCGACTAACTGCAGAACCAAAAAGTAGGCCCTCAGAATAGTCGTCTCAGGAGAGTGAGCGAATGGTCACCTCAGTCATTTTGGCTGAGACGAACCGCGCCACAAATGGACGTAGTCGTCATAGGGCATTTTTGTAAACATGCAACCTAAAACCCTATCGTTCCACGTGGCACATCCACGTGGGAACAGGACCCTAGCGGCCAACTAGAGGGGAGGAGGAGTGACGCGATGGATCTTCCATCGCGGCACTCCTCTTGCCTTAAATCTGGCCTATGGACCGAATACGGGCTAGAGTCAAACTAGACTCTAGCCCGAATTTTTTTTTCGGGCCTCAACTCGTCGAGACATCGGTCTCGAGCCCCCGAAACCCGGGAACTATATTTAAACGCCATTTTTAATTCTAAAAATGGCTTGTACGCTACATTCCTCCCCCTTTGCTTCGAACCGTCCCGGTTCGTCTTTGCTCACGAAGGTTTGATCATTGCATACTTCACGATGCAAACCATGCAACAAGATTCGTTAACAAGATCACACGTGTGAACTCTTGTCATCCGTAACACGGTTGCGTCACGTTCACTCACAATCAACCACACACTTGCGGTTTTTGTGATTATGGTCATTAGCGTACAACATGCAGTGTTGATCGCGTGATCCTTGGCTCTTACCAAGATGACACACGTATAATCCTTATACGTTCTTCACAAGTGTTGGTGATTCTTCGCCGAAGACTCATCACACGTGTGTAGCGGTGGCATGGTCGATGCCTTTTGGGACGTACATTGTCAACAATGTCTTGCCAGTTTGGAAGAGGGTACATGGAATAAATTTTCCCACATTCCGTGTGGTACGTGTTCAGCAAACGGCTGTGGTGACGCCTCCTCCCCCTTTGCAAGGAGCGTCCCTGCGACCAATTAACCGGGCGTCCTCGCGAAAATTGTCGAGGTCCACACAACACTTTCCATGTCGTTCGGACATGTTCTCTTCCAAGGGGTTGTTGCCGAGGTGGTACCTCCCCGCAACATTATCGATACGTGCAATCCAAGATGATATCGATCCTCTCGGTTTGCAACCAAGTGTTCATGACCACGCGTAGGTCTACTAGACCTCTTTCAGCACCTGTGGGTTGGTTGGCTGAACTCAACCAAGCTCCACTAAGCCCATACGAATCGCATGCTAGATTCATCTTAGGTTTGGGAGGCACCAAGATCCCAAGACATGGTTGCTGAGCACACCTGTTTTTCCGTTCAAAGATTGTACTCATCTTTGAACGAGGCGGCATTGGTCGTCTCGGATGCGCAACTGCCGTCAAAGTCCATCACTAGACACGACAATGCTCCGACCTAGATGATCTTGGTCTCAACCATCATCCCCTCATGTCTGTCTGAAATGGGTACCGTAGGCTGCCGCTCACGTCCCTGTCAAAAGCACACTGCTTTTGAACTAGGTTAGCTGAGATGACCGATCTCAACGACCATGGATTCTATCCACGAACGAAGTGTTCATCGTATGGTATTCACCAAACGGGTGTACCATGATCGCAATCATTGCAGCACAAGTTGGAAGAACACCTTTCGGGTGTCAGTTCCATGTGATTGTGATCGAACACCTCTGAATCACATCCGGTGATCCTGGAACAACTAGTTCCTCAATTTGTTTGCGATAACATAATCGCGTGCAAGGGTTCCATTCAAGATCCTATCAATGGATTATGTTCGCCAAGTTGCAACAATCCGTGTTGCTTCAATGTCTTCTATTATGTACATTCGGTACTTCTATTCAATGGAGTTTTTTCCATATGCCTCGCCCGAGGCACTCGTGGAGGGGGTCGCCCTCATTGAAGACATCCCGGCAAACATCCACCATTGTGGATACCACCGCGGCGACATCCAAAATTGTATTGTACTTGCGTTCAGCAATGTACTTCAATTGAACCCTCATCGAAAACAAGGGACTTGAGTCGCTTCACCATGACCTTTCAGGTCAGTGAAGCATGGTTTGACAACACCGTAGTCATTATGATCTCTCTCGGAGATTGGTTTTGTTCCAACAAATTGGATAGCTGGTGCTACACCATGCCTTGGTATGACCGGAATCCATCTGCATTATGTTTGAAGAGCGTGACGTACACAACTAGTGTACTGTGTCACGATGGCCTCAACTTTGAGACGTTCCTCAGAACATCAAAAGAATCTGATGAGAAACATTGTTTCTCAAGGTCCATCTTGAAGAGTCCCTTCACATCAACATTTTTGACACACTGGTCATCATTTTACCTTTGTGTTGATTATGACTCATGTGGTCGGTCGGACCACCAAGATGTAGGTGCTAACACATTGTTAGCATAAAGCTGTCGGCTTTTAGATTGTCTCCAAGGTCATAAGCTTTGATCACAAAACGTAGACCTTGACATGATCCCAACTATGTCGCAGTTGGTTTGTAGCAATCTACGAGACCGTCATAGTTCTCTGGAACACCATTAGGTAGAAAATGGTGTCGCTCATTTTCTCTGAAATGGGTTTTCACCGAACTGTGGATGAATTTATGTCATCGACGTCGGTTCATGTATTTTTTTCTATCAATGTCTGTGACATGTTCACTCACCGAGTGATGATAGACTGAAGGTGACGCCTTCAAGTTTGTTCACTTTTGACATTCGGTCAATCTTGTCATACGCCAGAATTGACTCTTGCGATCCTTGACCACCGCACTGCGGCGTCTCAAATCGTGGAGGACCCATCGAAGAGTATCTGCCCCTCTCTAGCACAAATACAACCTCCATTGACAACAATCATTGTCTCCTGAACACTGTTGTGAGTACACTCATGTAGCTTTTTATTGTCGGTACCTGTCGGGCACCCCGATTTGAATCCATCACTCACCGAGTAAGAGGGTGTTAATGGTTTTGCCATTGGAACTTTATTCAATCGTATCATCCTTGACATGTTCCATCACGGACCGATATTTGCATCGGCCATGACTGATGATGCAAAGAACCTCCAAAAGGTACTGATGCATCCAGTACACACTGTGTACAGGCAGCACGATGGCAATCCTCGAGGATTAATGTCGGCGTGCTAACAGGCCAGGTCACATCTCATGACATATTCATGTCACGGACAAATTCATGAAATGATCAAATTCGCCTTTGAACATTGTAGCGCAATGGGACGTGCGACTGTTGTGGCACACGTCCTGCACCCACCAAACTACTTGTTCGGTGAAATGGTGTCGCCATTTTTATCCAAAACATCAATTGATGTTGTCAGCTTGTTCAAATGTCACAAAACCGTTTTGATCATTCGACTGTATAACGTATCCATAATTGAGTGTCGTGATCGACGCACCAACACTTAGTGAATTAGGTTTTTGTGCATGTCGTGCACTTATTGAAAAGTGGGTTGTCTCTGGTGCTTGATTATGTGCACCGACCCCTTGCGGTAATGCAAGCCGTGCATATTTTGGAATTGGTGCTCAACCGACTGGGCTTTTGCAGCGCATTCCATCATGGAGAGGGAGGAGTTTGTCAACCTTTAGCATGGTCGATTTTTTAGGAAAGCGTCCTCGTCATACGTGATCCATCCGATAGTATTTGGTTCGTACTTCTTTGGAAGTACCTTCCCAAACTGCAATCGGCAGGGTGAATGGTCGTCACTGTCGGTGGCGACCGAGATTGTTGTGTTTTTTGCTATGCCGTTCGGGCATACCTCTGATCACCACAGTTGTCTGTGATTGTTTCTTGCCACACCTGTCGGTTCTCCATCTGAAGGATTCAATTGTATGACCATCGTCGACTTCGTCGAGATGACTTGCAAACGCCAAACGTCGTGGTTTCGGCGCTTTGACGAACGCGCTTGATGCTCTTGCCCGTAGAACCACTCCGCGCATAGATGGTATGATTTTGTCTGGTGGTCTATCGCAAGCTAGCACGACGAGTCAACGGTTGCCTAGTTTTTGCTAGTTAATACAACGGGGTGCGATCGGTACCCATGTTATCGGTGCAATCGGCAGCTTGTAATAAGTGTTGTACCATCAACACTAGCGTGGCTAGTCCAACCGCAGCTCATGGCCATAGTGCGTTTGACACTCGTATCAGTGGTGCATTCGGCACCTATAACAAAAGTGCAACCCACAGTTCTTGTCAATCGTGCAATTGGCGTTTATGACAACGGTGTATTCGGCACTCGTGCAATCAGTGTTTATGAAAACTGTACATCGGCACACAGTTTTACCTCCGCACTCGTTGGTCATAGATTCAACGCTTGTGGGAATAGTGCGTTCGGCACTTGCGTGAATGCTACAATTGCCTTGTCCATGTTGGTCATATTCCAAGTGCGACCGGCACTTGTCAATCGACCATCACGCGTGGATTTCCACCATCGCGTTTGTGTTTTGAGTGCGATCGGCACTCACGTTTTTGTTTTGTCAAAATCCATTTCACAGATGACTCATCCAACGTTCTTGGTGCAATTGACACCCACGTGGATTTGCAACCGGCCTTTGCTTTGGTCATACCTTTGCAGACCATGAGCAGTGTGTTTGGCACTAGCATCACGAATGCCTTCGACATTTGTGACTAGAGTGCAATTGGCACTTTTCAGTGGTGTGTTCGACACCGACAAGTCTTTTGCAACCGACACATGTGTTGTTGCCAGTAGTGCAATTGGCACTTGCGTCGACGGCGTGGCCGATGCCCGTACAACAGTTCAACCGACACTCATTTTGTGCTGTCGGCACATTTCACATTGGTGTGGCAAGTAGGAGAGTCATTGAGTGGTTGTAACACGGTCGTTGTTTCTTTGAATTTTCATCAAGAATTCGTCTCAATGGGCGTCACCATTGTGGTTTTGCAACCTGGTGCACGCTATAGTCGTTTTACGCAAACAAAATTGTTTGGCGCATGTACAACCTGCATTGGGCCATGTCGTGGCTTTTTGGCGGTCATCCCCTCCGGGTTTTCTTATGAGGTACCCCAAACTTTGAGGTTAATTTAGAAACATTTAGGCACTGTCAGTGCTAAATCTCTTGCATTGGCACTTTTCCAAGTGAGTTCCGTCCACGACATGGAAAACTGTTGGTTTCCCTCATTTTTGTGCTTCGGAACAGAAAAGGAAAAAGAAAACAAGAACTGCTGATATTCGGAAGAGCTCAACTAGAGCTTTTGGATTTTGCGTCGAAATCCATGGTCCACTTGACCACACACTCGGGTTTGACCACAAAAATATTCACCGTTCCAAACCTTCTTGAAAAAGGTTGACATAGAATTCCTCAACTTGAGGATTCATGGAGTTTGACACGTCAAGTGCCCTCCCCCCTCTTTTTTTTTGGTGCTTGGAACCTTTCATGCGTCACCCGGTGGTGTGTGGGGAAAACTATCGGTCTTCCCTTTTTCCACGAACATAGACATGTTTAAGGACAATGACCGAGAACTTCTCAAAACATTGTAGACCTGAGACTGAGCTCCATGCCGCTTTTTACAGCGGTGAACCCACGGCCAACTAGGCCAACCCTCAGGTTCAACCGAGGAAATCGTCCTCGCCTCTAGTGCTAGCCGCACCAAGAGTTTTTTTTTTAACACAATTTTGGAGCTCAGTCTTGAGCTTCAAACTGGTTTTCACGCCGTCCAAAATGGAAACCAACCGAAGGACCTGTCCCCGGATTTGTGTGGGGCTTACCGGGTCGAAAAGGTGGGGTGATTCTGGAGAAGTGAAAAAAATGGAAAGGACAATATTTGAACTCTTGCCCTCTCAGTTCTGACTAGACCCACTATCAGCTGTACTCCCAGCACACATGAACAAGGGACAAAACTAATATCTGACCAATAACTTTGTCCGCGGGGCCATCTCCTCCGCCAGACTCACGAGGAGGGAGGAAGCTTCCTCCTGTCCTCCGTCTCCTGGCTGCCGGCCTGGAGGTGGGTCCTCCCCTCCTAGCCCCTACGGCGCAGCCGACGCCCTGGGGAGGGGGGGGGGGGGGGGGGGGGGGAAGGGAACTCTCCCCTCACCAGCCCCCCTTGGCGTCGTCAGCGCCATGGAAGAGGGGGGGGAAGAAGGACTTCTGTCCCTCTCCTCCCCGTCGGCGCTGTCGGCACCATTGGAAGGGGGGGAGGGAGAAAAACCATCCCTCTCCTCCCCTTTGGCGCCGTCGGCGCTGTGGGAGGGGGGGAGAGGGACTCCCGTCCCTCCATTCCCCTTCGGTGCTGTCGGCGCCATGAAGAAGGGGGGAGGGAGAGGGTTCGTCCCTCTCCTCCCTTTCGGTGCCATCGGCGACGTGGAGGGGGGGGAGGGACTCCCGTCCCTCTCTTCCCCTTCGGCACCGTCAACGCCATGAAGTGGGGGGGGGGGGAGGGCGTCCGTCCCTCTCCTCCCCTTCGGCGCCATCGGCGCAGTGGAGGGAGGGGCTGGGGGAGCGGGTCTCCCGTCCCTCTCCTCCTTGGGCAGTCAGCCCGTGTGAGAGAGGGGGAAGAGGGAGGACGCCCCCTCTCCTTCCCTGTGGGCAGTCGGCCCACATCAGAAGGGGGGGAGGAGGGAGAACGTCCCCTCTCCTCCTCCTTGGGCCGTCGACCCATGGCTGGCGAGGGGGAGGGGGAGGATCGCTCCCGCTCGTCACTCCGCCGGGGGGTTCGGGCCGAGCCAATCGGGCTCGGCTTGTGGGGCTCCGGCTGTTTGCTCTCGGATCTCCGTTGCGAGCTCGTTCGGCAACGGGGGGTGTTTCGTTGGGAGAGGTTTTTTTGGGTTACATAGTAACCCTATTGCAATCGCTTCGCGTGCCAAACGACGCTGAAGAAAATCGTGATTGGTGGATCGGTCATTTTCCTGACGTATCCACCAATCAGGGTGCGAAAAATTGTCGGACTGTATGCCCCCCCCCCCTGTCCGCGGACGCACAGCCGAGGTCGGCCAGAATGAAAGTATCACAGACATCGACCTACATGTCCGGACAGACCCCGGATCGAACGGAATGACCAGTCCGACGCCAAGACAAAAGGGTAAGGATGGTACGTTGGGTTGGGTCCAGCCCCTCGAGTCCACCGGCGAGCAGAATTTAATCTTGTTTTTTCCCCTCTATGTCGCTCCTCCTTGGCCTCGCCCTGTCCTGTTTCACGGAACTGGTCGTCATGGCTAACTCTTTAGACTCGTGAACCCGGCGTCAAACAGGGTTAACATACAAATGAAAGAAAAGGAATTCAACCAAAGCTATAGACGAAGGTAAATAAAATTATTTCTGCCTATAATTAATTATTCTTTTTTTTTAATAAAATAAGGAAACATCCTAAATTCATCCAGATTTTTTTAAGATCATTTTTTTGTGAAGTTTCATTACAAACGTGTGAAACTCTCATGTTCACAATAAAAGATCATATTCATCTCATGTAAATGAATTCATCATCAGATAGAAATATATTCATAAAAAAGACCGAGAATAAATGCCTTTAGAGGTTTTTCTTCAATATGTTGGTGAATTGTTTGACATAATAGTGCATCGTCAAGCGCATTCGGTCAATTTTTGGTTGTTTATTTTTCAATTTTACACCCACACAAGCTGGAATAAAACCAGCATAGCTTGAACTAACTTAGGAAGAGTCCGCCCAAACCATACAGAATGTTTCAGAGCACTCATGGGCGAACCAAACAAAACAGTTTGAACGAATGCGGGTGACAGTTTGGCAGTCCATTTACAACCAGTTTTGGCTTCCACAGACGAGGTAAAGTCTCATGGAAAACCTTCCATGATGTGGTCCAGATTGCGGGCATTTATTTAGCCTCTTAAGAGATACTAATATGAATACTTTTGCTCGGTTACTATGTAACCCTGTGCACGCTTTGCGTGCAACACCTGCCTCTTGTTTTTTTTTTTTGGGACATCCGGGCTCATCGAGCTTTCGGCTCGACGAGCTCTCCGCCTTGTGAGAGTACGGGCTCGCTTCGTCGAGCACTGGCTCGCTCCGCCGATCGGGCGGCGTTTGGACAATCGGTCCAAACATTCCTATGCTTTATGCGCAACTCCCTCATCAGCTGACGTTGTCCATCGATGTTGAAATCCAATGTTTGAGTGTGTTCGACACTCATGTTTTTTGGGTTACATAGTAACCCTATTACAATCGCTTCGCGTGCCAAACGACGCTGAAGAAAATCGTGATTGGTGGATCGGTCATTTTCCTTACATATCCACCAATCAGGGTGCAAAAATTTGTCGGACTGTATGCCCCCCCACGTCCGCGGACGCATAGCGAAGGTCAGCCCGACGGAAAAAATCACGGACATTGACCTACATGTCCGGACAGACCCCGGATCGTACGGAATGACCAGTCCGACGCCAAGACAAGTGGGTAAGGACGGTACGTTGGGTTGGGTCCAGCCCGTCGAGTCCATCGACGAGCAGAATTTAATGTTGTTTTTTCCCGTCTATGTCGCTCCTCCTTGGCCTTGCCCTGTCCTGTTTCACGGAACTGGTCGTCATGGCAAACTCTTTAGACTCGTGAACCCGGCTTTAAACGGGGTTAACATACAAATGAAAGAAAAGAAATTCAACCAAAGTTATAGACGAAGGTAAATAAATTTAATTATGCCTAAAGTTACGTATTCTTGTTTTTTATAACATAAGGAAACATCCAAAAATCATCCAGATTTGCTGAAGATCATTTTCTTGTGAAGTTCATAACAGACATGTGAAACTCTCATGTTCAAAACAAAAGAGCATATTCATCTCATATAAATGAATTTATAATCAGATAGAACTATCTTCATAAAAAAGACCGAGAAGAAATGCCTTAAGAGGTTTTTCTTCAATATGTTGGTGAATTGTTTTACATAATAGTGTATCGTCAAGCGCAGTCGGTCAATTTTTTGTTATGTCTTTTTCGATTTTACATCCACACAAGCTGGAATAAAGGGTAAACTTGCCTCATACCCACTGTCTTCGCAACAAAAGAACGTCGTACCCACTTTTCGCATATAAAGCATGGGAGGGCCACTTTTACAGAAACATGCGTATAACGTCCACAAAATGTACATAATACTTCCGATAGCTACTGTTAAAAACAAATGCTTCGGATGTTCACCGTGCCAAAAATTGTATGGATGATGAATCGGTTGTAGCGTGAATTTGTTTCCAACAGTGGGTGCGGCATGCATGTTTTTATGCACGTGCGAAAACAGTGGGTACTGCACGCATCTTCTCTGTAAAGTGAGTAGCGCGTGATTAATGTACGAGAAGTGGCCAGGACAAAATTCGGCGGTCGAAACAGTGGGTATTGCGGAATTAGGCCGTGGAATAAATCCAGCATAGCTTGAAGTAATTTAGGAAGAGTTCGCCCAAACCATACACAATGTTTATGAGCACTCATGGGCGAACCAAAAAAAACACTTTGAACGAATGCGGGTGACAGTTTGGCAGTCCATTTACAACCAGTTTTGGCTTCCACGGACGAGGTAAAGTCTCATGGCAAACCTTCCATGATGTGGTCTAGATTGCGAGCATTTATTTAGCCTCTTAAGAGACACTAATATGAATACATTTGCTCGGTTACTATGTAACCCTATGCACGCTTTGCGTGCAACACCTGCCTCTTGTTTTTTTTCTTTTCTCTCGCGGAAGCGCTGGCTCTGATGCCAATGTAACAGCCGTGGGCTGTTTTGCGACTAACTGCAGAACCAAAAAGTAGGCCCTCAGAATAGTCGTCTCAGGAGAGTGAGCGAATGGTCGCCTCAGTCATTTTGGCTGAGACGAACCGCGCCACAAATGGACGTAGTCGTCATAGGGCATTTTTGTAAACATGCAACCTAAAACCCTATCGTTCCACGTGGCACATCCACGTGGGAACAGGACCCTAGCGGCCAACTAGAGGGGAGGAGGAGTGACGCGATGGATCTTCCATCGGCACTCCTCTTGCCTTGAATCCGGCCTATGGACCGAATACGGGCTAGAGTCAAACTAGACTCTAGCCCGAGATTGTTTTTTGGGCCTCAACTCGTCGAGACATCGGTCTCGAGCCCCCGAAACCCGGGAACTATATTTAAACGCCATTTTTAATTCTAAAAATGGCTTGTACGCTACAGATCTCTAAGAAGACTCTAAGAAGAATAATGTCTAGTTTGCGTCAAATACATGGAAATCAATGCGACCAATATCAATGCTTCACGTCAAACCCGGAGTAAGATAGTTCTGATGTCATGGCTATCGCCCGTCAATTAGATGTATTATGTTGTGGAAAATAACAACAGAAAAGGGCAGTATGCCATGTTTTTTTATTGAAGTAAGAAGAACAAGCAATTGTCTTCTACTAACGGACAGTGATTTACCCCGCAATCTACTCACCAAAAAGGTAGACCCTTGCTCATAGAAAAAAAAAAACGTTGAGATGGTAATAGGACACTGTATAGTGCCTGATGTCCACAAATAGATCCACCGTGTAACAAACATTGGCTCGTTCAGCATGGATGTGGGCAAGACCAATGTACTACCACCCAGCAAATAATTCTATTGGTACAAAAAAAAATCGAGAATGTCCCATGTTGCACTTGTTTGACCAACAGGTTCACCTTTTCTCCACAAAGGAGTTCAAGACAAAGATTACGCCTAAAATTAGGAGGGAATACTAGTATTTTAGGTGAATATCAGGCATGTCAGCTTTTCTTACATTTAAAGGGAATGAATGTTTCATCGCCTATCACCAGAATAACAAGAGACATCTATTTCTTACGTTAGCATTTAAAGATGATAAGTTCCTGCTAAGAAGCTTCTCAATGCTTCAAACATACGAGTGAAACCTCAAAGATGATTCATTCTCCCATGTACACACTAGTATATGTGTATTCCCAATCGGGAAGAGACTTCCAAGTAAATCCATGAATGCAAGCAAGAAACCTATGAGTTCCTTCCTTTCTATGCAGTAGCTTATTATACACACTTTCTTGAGTGCATGAATTCGAGGTCATTGGGACTAAATGCTCCATCATCAGACACCCCTTCTAGATCACACCTGTCACTCAAAAAAGAAAGTCACACCCATGGCTCCCCCCCCCCATCCACCTTAACTCTGCAATCCTTGCAACCCTTGACTACAAAGGCAAATCACTCGTCTCAACTCACCAACGACATGCAACAAAAACATCATTTCGAAATTTATGTAAAAATATTCTCATTACCCTGGTGTTCCTTGAATTCGTACATCTTGATTTGTAGAGTTATGTGCTCCTTGAATTCACACACATTTTTGGGATTTGTAATTGTTTACGTATTGTACAAATTCGGGCTAACCCTGATCCTTAAATTATTCGAACGGTCAAGGTCATGTTTTTTGTGATCCTTTTTTTTGCACATTGGTTGAGGATCGGGTGACTCCACCAACCATTTTCGTGCACGACCAATGTCGTGCACTTTCCACTATTGTGGCACCGACACAGCGGACGGTTGAGTCAGCATGTCGCCTGCACTTCAGCATATTCTCCACTGTCAGTCTACTAGTTGTCTGTCATTTTCCTCCATTTTTGTCCGTTTTTGCTCTCGTCCTCAGCCTCGCAACGGATGTGAACGTGCCAAAAGCACATCCAAAATATAGGCTAACAATAGTGGTAAACAATGTGTCATGCAAAACACAAGATCCCAAGTAAAGAATTGCTGAAAATCAAACCCTGGTACCTTGAATCTGCACAATTTAGGGTTTAATTGTTTTAGTGTTCCTTTACATTTGTTCAACAAAAAAGTAGCACAAATTCGACGAGGCAAAAAATGGTTGAATTTGAATTCAAAGATCACTGGGGTACCATTCGACCGACCCTGACTTGCCAACAATAAAAAACAAAGCCTTTTCCTTGCACTCATTGAACAGACATCCAATCCATAAACAAACAATCTCCTTTCTTGATAACCTCAAAACACAATACATGTTTTTCTTCACATAATCTCCTAAGAATACAAGTGAATGCGCTCTTCAAATTCCTTCATGAACCATCTAACATTGCCTTCTGTTATGTTATCATGAATCGAGTCGATTGGAAATAATCTTACCACTTGACATCATCTAGACCTCATGATACAACATTTAAAAAGCATGAATTGCATATTATTTTTTACCTAGTCCTCAAAAGTCACACACCTTCTCATCGGCTCAAAAAAGGAAGAGAAACATTCATCTTAGACCCTCGCTTTTTACAATGCATAGAATGGGTGATTCCCTCACACCATCCAACTAACAAAGATTAATACGTGTGGTGGATGTTCCAGTGGAAATGCAAGTTGTAGTTTGCAGGTCATGTCTAGTCCCTATAGCTCTTTGGTGTCTTCATAACCCTGTTTTGCACAATTCACAACAACAAAAAACAAGGCAAAAAATCTTTGCATCCATTTTTCTGACCTACAACGAAGTCATATCTTCCTTCTGCAACAAGAAAGTATGTGTCTGGCCATCATACAAGAGCAACAAAATTCCACCCGTCATACGAGCAACAAGAAACAGCCCTCGCATGACCAAAGGTGGCCCAAAGGCTTCGTTTTGTGGCTTCACTCAATGAATACATCACAATAAACAGAAAAGGCATGCCGTTGGTCATGCTTCGTGTCTTGAGCTGCCCAGTTACATAAGGAAGAGATAATTCAATCATGGGAAATACTTTTTTTTATGACTCGTTATGTTAGGACGTGTTTTCACTATGACTATTGTGATTTTTTTCTCACTCATGATATCACGATCTTGTATGGCTTCGTTGATAAGTGCAGCTGGAAAAAATCCCTCAAGCATCTAAGCCATCTGATCTCACTCATTTTCACAATGCTGGTCACAATATCTGGTGCAGTTTTCATTTGGGAGATAACACCTCCTTACATAATTGTTCAGAAATGACAATCTTCATGCCTTCATGGAATAGACAAATATTTAAGTGATGTTATGTCATGAACCATTTTATCATGAATATGTAGTTTTTTATCAAACACTTCTTAGAGAGCATCTCCTTCTGATTTTGTGGAGTCTCAACATACTTGACCTATGGAAACTATATAGATAAATTCAATGCCTCTGATGGCTATCGGAGCATGCCTCATTATGCGCTCAATGGTTGTTTCCACAATGACCAGTGGCAAGTGGTACATTAACATTATTGCTAGTAAGATTTAACCCCATTTGTTAGAGAAAATACCGTTGGATTTTTCTTGTATCGTTTGTATGCATTGGGAAAAGCTTAAAACAAGGTTTTGGCTAGATGAATGGTGCTTGCACACCCAATCAAAAAAAAGATTGCCACTAACTTGGCGATGGCGTGGAAGCTGATTGCATCCATCCTCACATGGTTTAGTCACTTCTCAGCCACATTTTATTGTGTGCACCAAGGTTTCTCCCTTGTTTTTGTGATGTGAGCAAGTCTTGTCTATACATATGGTTGGCTATGACCACTTTGCCGTGTCCACATATTCACAGATCCGTGATGCATAACCAGTTGGCCATGGAGTACCATTGGGTGGTAATCTACCCATTCGCAGCTGTAGGGAAGCTGCCACGGGGTCCAAAACACCTGCTAGGACACTATTCCCTGTTTGCATCCTCTACAGTTTTCCCACTAGACTGGCTCTGTGGATCATTTTTCTACCTTCATATTGTACCTCTACTGGTCAATGCGGATCCCATGCATGTGTGCATTTGTTGCATCCGACTTGAAAATCTGCATGTTGAGGTTTAAACTGTTCTACATTTGGATGGCTCTACACCGATTTACATTGAAAACAGTGGTTTTATGCCAATAATTAAAGAAAACTGACTTTGCCTTGTGCTTCAACCGTCATGCTCCGCGAAATTCATGTATCTTACGGGGTTCAGCTGTCATTTCCTTCTACAAATTAAGGCCATCAGATCTTATGATACGTTTCTTGTCTCTCCTAGCTAAAACATTGCTTTTCTTGCACTTACCTTGCATGTGATTGCATCAGCCAACTAGAATAAACTTCCACATCAGCAACTTTAGAGCTAGGAACCCTCCAGACATTTTGTAGTGTAAGGGCGTTGAGGTGATCTTGCTGAGCTGTGTACCAAAGACATATCATTAGTAGTATTAGTTAGAGTCACCATTGTAGCCAGGGTCTTGAGAGATCACATAACAGTAAGGTAACACATCGTGTAAGAAAGCTACAACAAAGTGGCCCATACAACATCAACATTAGTGGCATTACCATACCAATGCAGCAAATAAATGGCGGTACTGACTGCATTTATGTTAGTCAGTCTAACAGCCACAATAGAATCACAAGCGTAAAAGCATGGCTATAGGAATACTGGCTTCCAACCCTGTAGTAGTGTGGCGGCATCGGCGGCCAGAGTAGCACAGCCACACAACCGTGGCAGTAGTAGTAGCGTGGTGGAACAAGCATCATGGAACTGTGGTGGGAGCTACATTACTTCATTGTTTCGATTACATTCCTTGCAATGGCAACAATGAAGTGTAGCAGCAGTAGTAGCAGGCACAACAATAGTTGCAATAACTTCAACATTGGTGGCAGTAAAAGCATCGCAACAAAGCACTTAATAGTAGTGCTGTAGTTGTGGCACTAGCGGCAGGAGCATACTAGGAGTACAAGCACTAGTAGTTGAAGTAATAAAACAATGACAGTGTTACCTTCATAGGCACATAAGTGTTGCAGTACGAGAAAAAGTAATAGTAGAAGCATTGTTTGTGCAGGTGTCATGATGCATAGTTAAACCGTGTTGTAGCACAACTAGAGTGTACTACTATGTATATTGTTTGTGTAAGATGCGATTACCATAACATTTATGCAGTTGTACAGCTGTAGTTCTGTGTGGCAGCAGCCACAACACCAGGACCCACTGGAGGAACTACAAGGAAGGATGATGATGTTGTTTTCCATTTTGGTACCATATGAAGTTGTATAGAAGCCGTTTGAAAAGAAGAGGGGAACCGGAAGTGAGAATGCTTCCAGATGAGTGTCAGCGAGTTCCAAACCTGCCTGTGTCAGCATTCCATCTGGTGACATACTCACATCCATGCCAATGTCGGCAGGGTGAATTTGACGTCACTGGTGCCTTCGTTGGTCAAGAAAATTTTTTAACTAGTGTTTCAACTCCCCAAGAAACTCTGAAAGTTCAGTGTTTTGACAAATTTGGCATCTTAGCCAATACTAAGCGGTGCAAAAGGTGCCTTGTTGTAACATGTCAAGTCTCCAACTCCTGTATAGGAGTCATTAACAGAATTCATAGAATGGTATCTCGATCTTGCGAGAGGGGGTTTCCCATTCGTATCACCCTTGGAGGAAATCGTCATCAGTGACCTGTGTAGGGATACTCGAATATTTTGAAACTCCTAAGGTCCATTTTTGTTTTCAACTTGCCCCCTTGTTCTATATCCCGAATTAGGGAGTGTTGTTTTGAACTCATGAGTTTACACGAGTTTTTCTCTATTTTAGAAACTCAAAGATTGTCCTAAACTAACCCAAGTTTTTTTATGCGTTGATGTAAATCTGTTGTGTTTGAGACACGATCCAGTATTTTGTGCCCAATTTCCTCAAATGTAGCTTACTCTCGCTTTTGCTCTATCTTTCATCCTCTCTTGCTCTTTCAAGCAAGGAGGGTGAGGAAGGGAAAGGAAACAAGGTCACATGCCTCAACCCTTGAGGCCTCACAACCTCCTGTCTGCCAATCGAGTGACTAGCTCAATTGGCGGGCAGCAAGTTGCCAGCCGATTCCGGGCCGGTAACCTGGTAAGCGTCTAGCCATCGAGCCGACCGGCAGCCACATGGCTGGTGGCCAGCTAAAGTGGCACTAGAAAACTCTGTATCGTGATTGGGGGTAATGCAAAATATCAAGTCGTGGTACTTCACCACACCCTTGAAGAATGTATGAGCAATCTCCTTTGTATTCATTTCAGTGAATCTCAGAATGAAATGTGTCATGTTTGTGAGGAATGTTACAACCACTAGTATTACATCATGGCCAGAGGCCGTGGCCTGAAGAAATGTAACAAATTCCATGCTGACACACTCCCATGGAGTCCCACTGATGGTAGGCTGTTGGAAGAGTCTAGTAGGGTTCTTGCTATTAGCCTACTTCTGAAGACATGGGTCGCATGTCATGCAATACTTGCGCACATTGACATTCTGGAGACAAATAATGGTCCTAGAGTGCTTGCCAGGTTCTTTCAAGATCCCACACTACCTATGACCGGCTGGTCGTGGAAATGGGAGATAATGTTCACTCAAAGTCCCCCGAGTCCAACAAAATGCTTTGTTATCCATCCCAGAAGATTCCTGCGACCTCTACCAATGTAAAACATTCTAGATTCTGAGAGCCTTGAAACCAAGAATCCACACAATTTCCCATCCTAATCCTATTTCAGATTTTTTTATAGTGAACAATATCTTAAGGTGGCTTTTGCAGGGGTGTATGCGGTCCGTTGTTGGCAGTGTAGCCGTTTTAAGGACCATACAATACCCACCGACCTTGGTAGTCGCTTTAATCCCATAGGCTGTCGGCTTAGTGGCTCGATCACGTTGATGCGTTGTGGCAAACATTTCCACGTAGATGAGCTTCCGGCTGTCATATGCAACTGGATGATCCTTCTGCATATGGGCTTCTCGACGTTCTACTACCAGCACATCACATCACACCTTCTAATGTTATGGTGGATTTGAAAGAGCTAAGATGGGTGCTGTGGATAGAAGTCATTTGAATTTAAGAGAAGAGTTATTGTAGTCGGATTTCTATCCTGAGTTCAATTCGTTTGTGTGATCTTGGTTGATGGAGACAACGGTCAAATACCCTTGCGTAAACTTTCGACAATAGTTTTCAAGGCCGAGGAAACACCTTGTTTACTTGATGCGACCAAACCACCACGGTTTGGACGTTTTGTGGATCGCCATGGATACCGTCCTTATCGACTATTTGTCCAAGGTATTCAAGGTCATCTTGTGTAAACTTGCACTTGCTCATTTCTGCATAGAACTTCTATTCCAAAGAATCACGAGGACTTCATGCAGATGTTTTATGTGATCTTTTGAATGATTTAGAGGAAACCACGATGTCGTCCAGGTAAACCAAGATAGTTTCACCAAGTTGCTTGGTGAACATTTGGTTCATTTCTCCTTGGAAGGTCGTCAAGAAGTTTGTTAGCCCGAATAGCCCTGAAAACATGAAGCTCATACTGTCCATGTGCAAAACAATGTTTTCGGTGCATCATCTTCTATAAAACGGATTTGATGATACTCTTGAGATAGATCCAAGTAAAGACTTTCCCCCTTAGAGTTGGTCAAAGAGATCCTCAATCAGCCCAAAGGTGGCTACAATTTTCACTATCAGCTTGTTCAACGCATGGTAGTCCACGCTAATGCACAAACCACCATCTTTTTTTAAGAATGAAATGATCGGCACACCATGTGGCGAGCTACTTGGCTCGATTCACCCTTTTGCACCATACTTTTTGAATCAATATTCAGCATCTTGCCTTTCTTCTGGACTGAGGTGATACATGGATCCGAAGGAAGGATTTGCCTCTGGTTACAGCAGAATCGCGTGGTCCATGGACCATTATGGTGGAAGCCCAACTGGTGGTTCTTGAGATACACACAAATCCTTCGCCAATAGAGATTTTGTCTCTATTGGCGTTTTGTAGCTAAGCCAAGATGTATTAAAATTCTTGTGGAGTAAGTCTCGTGATCTCCACCACAGATAAGCGGGCATGGACTTTGAGTCGGACTGGTGAGAATTCCGTACTAGGAATCCATATTCTGTATGGTTGTCACCGACTCCATCTACACCATTCACTGCTTATTCTTGATGCCTACCTACCGGGTAAAGCCAAGGCTAACAAATGAGTAATTCCTTGTAGTGTCAGCCAATACGTTCATGGGAGCACAAGCTAAGTGTCCTTTCAGTTGAATCATCATGTTACCTCCAATATTCCAAGTGAACAAGCTTGACAACGACAAGTCGAGTTTGTGGTAAACACAAAATTGCTATGCCGGGCACAATAACTCCCATGATTCACCCCACCCGCGTCCACGTGTAAAGACTACATGTGAATTTGGCTAGCACTTTCCAATCTTTAAACACAACTAGGTTAAAGAAGTCCTCTTAGGTATCACGAACGTGATTGAGCTCATTGCTTTGAGGGTGTTTTCTTCAATTACTACATCACAAAAGTCTTGTACAGTTCAAAGTGTTTCCACTGCAAAGCATGTTTGGTAATGTACATTGTCTGAAGGTGTTAGGTTTAGTGGATAATGTCTGCTTGAAAATGTAGAACGAGGTTCAACAAGAGGGAAAAAACACAAAGATATTTGAACTGTTATATATCCTTGTATGAAAACATGAATATACCGTACTGGCTGGCATATTCGCTCCAAATAATTGTTTTCATTCTCCCATGCGCCCCATGATAAGTTGTTTTTTGGATGGGCGATTTCCTAAGGAAATTCCTACAATCGGACATAACCAGAGGCAAAAGAAAATAAGCTTCAAGGGCTGGGTTTGACGGATTACGACTGAGGGTCAAGACACTCGTCCCTCTTCAACTTTGACCGTCAGATGCGCTGTACTCATCTAACGGTCGTCCGCGATTGCAGGTGACCGCTCAAAGTTCAAACTTCAACTGGTAGACCAAGTCCAATTGATTAGGAGCACACACAAACTCTAGGAGTGGATGAATTCATGAGTGCCCATATATCCAGGCTCTCCAAAAAACTAAAATGAGGGGCAAAATAGGAGAATTAAAAAATGTTCAAATTCCATCTAGAAAAGGGAGCGAATATGCCTGTCAGTACAGTACACTTGTGATCCACTTTCACCCGTGAGTGGTCCCCACTAATGTCGATTAGGAGTGGAAAGAATTTACAAAACGGCCTTGAATGTTTCCACAGCTAGACCCATTGTCAGGGCCGTGGGAGTGTCCATGGCCTCGTAGTGAACCATCTTGGCAAGGTTTCCCATAACACCACGACACCTTGTAAACCGCCAGTAGCTTCAGTACATTGAGCCCTAAAGTAGCCAGGCTATATACAGTTGTGGCAGAGTCCATCACGGAAGGCCGTGTTGCAACACTCACATGCCTCCTGGATTCCGCTGTTTTTGCGGCTGCACTTGTGGTAAGGGGCCTTGTTTCCACAAGTCTTATTTACTGGAGGGTTGGCAGATTTCTTACCCTTCACCCCGCTCCACTTCTTGGCTGCTTTTGTAGCACCTGCAGCGTCCATGCACATTTCGTTGTCTTGTTGTGCACACTCATTTGGCTGTGCAACCAAGTAGTACTTTGGGACCTCTGAATGTACTTCACTCACGCAGTCACGCAATACCCTCTAGCTCATCCAAGCATGATCTATTGTCATCATGGTGGTCTTGTCCTTCAGCCTTCCCAGTCACAAAAACCATCACACAAGTACTCCAACATAAAAAAAGCCGGGGTACCTGAAGGTGTGTGTCCCATTACCCTTGGTGAGTCTTTTGGCTTCCTCCACGAGTGCGGCGAACTTGCTAAAGTGGGCCTCAGGTGAGCTAATCAGCTGCCTGAAGTCCTTCATCTTACAGAAGGAACGATGTGCCTCCTCATGCTAGGTATACGTTTTGCGTATGATAGCTTAGAAAGCCTTACACTGTATGGACTACCATTCCAAGTGTGGGTGCTATGCATCCCACTGCTTGACCACGCACTTAAAGAGCTTGTCCTCAAGTCACGTCATGGCAAGGTCATCCAACTAACCAAGTGGGACCTTGCGGACACCCAAAACGTTCTCCACACAAGTTTTCCAATTGATTTGCTTCATGCCCTCCCGGAGATCTCCACAATATCGTACTGACAGTCATATCCCCTCATGATTTGACTTTGACTTTCAGTGCTCGTTACATACTCCCATATTCATGTGCTTTGAAATTTTGTGGGTGCTCACCCAAACCCCTCCGAGGAAAAAAACAGGAAAATCCATTTACATCCATTCTTCACATTCGGGTGTGCATACTTTTGCAACCCATCACTTCGGACTTTGAAACTGAAAGTGCGAGCGTGCGGTTGATGCAATCCAAGTCATCAACCGTCATCATGTCTCCGTATCTAACCTGAGTAGATGCAACTCAGCTTGAAGCATCGGAGCTGGAGGACGTCATTACTCCGGCCTGATCGTGCATGTCCATTATGTACTGTTGAAATTTGTTTTGACTGCGCACCATTGTCCTTAACCATGTTACATCTTTGTTGAATTGAACCCAGGTAAATGATCAAGAGTAAGGAGTACAATGAGCAAACTAGAACAAGTGTTGAAGTAATTTCACATGTGGTACGCTCAAACAAGAATGAATCAATTTAGGAACACACGGGTGGAAAAAAAAACATTTTGAGGGAATATTCCTCTCAATACGGTATTTAAGAAGGATGTGTTTACAACTGACCACAATTTTGTCGAGATAGGCAAGTCCTTGCTGCCTCTAGCGGTGGCATCAACACATGCGGCACGCTGGGATCATTACTGCATCCGCACTGGCGATCATGGTGGAGATACATGATGCTATGCCCCAAGTGGATTAGCAAACACAAACGTCAACTCTGATGTTGTCAGAGCGTTGGTGATAGTCTCGGAGACTTTGCGCTGTCCGTGCATCTTTACCTACTACAGGAGGATACAGTTTGCATACACAAATCCAAAGTGTCAAATCTTCCAAAGGAAGATGTCATCAGTAAAGCTTGAGTGAGCATGAGTGTGTCCCATCGTAGCCACATCATAGGAAGGGGGTCCGCCCCCACTCCTCCAAGTGGTGTCGCACCTCTACCTTTGGTGTTGATCTTGAGGCGTCCTGATGCCTTAGCAGCCAACTCAGCAAGCCTCTGATGGTCAGTGAAAGTACCTTTAACAACATCGTCCGGCTCAAGCTTGCAAGAATCTCGTGTATAACTACTTTGTATCCCTTTGCTGCCATTGGTAGTTGCGATGATTTCAAAAGCTTTGTACGCTCTAGCAAGCATCTTATCCCTCTCAAGCAATTGTCTTGAGCTTTCCATACAGTAATAGCAATGATCGCAATCTTTGTCACCTTCACCATCGTCGACATCATGCTCTTTGTCGGGGTCCACGCTTGGGTGTTCCTCCTTGAGTGCGTCCTCTGTTACGTGGGAGTCATCCATGTGCATGTCGGCGTGTTCATTGAGCACTTCTTTGGCTTCTACACACTTCACAATGTCCCCTAATTTAACATTGATTGTCTTTAGCAGTACCGTTGCCGTTGCTTGGGCAATTGTCCTCGTGACAACGACCTCCAAAGTTTGGACTCCACCAACGGTGTGTGATGAGGCTGTCACCACCTTCCCCTTGTCGGTCTTGGATGGTCCAGTATTTTGCAAACCGTCGTATGCACATTTATCACACAAAGACCTTTGCCAAGGTTATTTCACAACCTCACAGAGGTGTCACCTCCCAAAATTTCCATGCTCTCACAATCTGTGAGGCAATTGTATTTCTTTTATCCATTTTTGTACACCACCGTGGATGGCATAACCAAGAGGAGAGGTTCTCTATTCTTTAAGCCACCATGGTCGGCACAATCACATGGCATAAACACTATTTCCTGCACCACCACGGTCAGCACAAGCACATAGATTCAAGTCAGGTTCTTGATTCTTGAATCAAGGCACTAGGAAACCTAACAACTAAAGGGGAAAAAATGAAAACAAAAGTAAAAGAGGAGTAAGGTTATTGATCACCACTGAAATAGTCAAGAGGAGAGGAGGGAATGACTCTATTCTAGAGTTTCCAACCGCTCACACTCCTCTTACACCCTTCCCACATTTTCTTTGTTGTCGAGCCCTCCTTGAAGTGCCTTGCTCCTCCTTGGAGGCATCTCCCTTTGTGTCCACAGCGATGGGAAGGCCTCCAAGTTTTCCCAAGGTTTTACCTTCCCCTTTGCTGTGCTCTCAAGTTGTGAGAGTCTCTGGTCTTGGAGAAAAACCATTTTCCATGTTGGTTGAAGGAGGAAGGAGGGAATCTCGCAAAGAGGAGGAAAGATGGTGGTTTAGGGTCGGGGAATCCCCACCTTGTCCACCAAAGATTCACATGCCCCCCTGGTGGAGGTTAGAGGCTGAAACAAGACAGAAGAATAAAAAGGAGCTCCTCAAGATCTTTTTAACACAGTTTACTACATTCAAAAGGCCAAATCCTCCCATTGTACTTCTACAAATGTTGTAATTGCTCGTGGTATTTCATTTATCATGCAGTCGCAGGAACCGTTGTACCCTCAGTCGCAAGGGTCATCCTACTGTGAAAACAAGAGTAACAGGTCGCGTCTCCAGCTTCTACATGGGAGTCATTGACAGTGTTTGCAAAATGGCGTCCAGAGCTTCCTGGAGGCATTTCCCCTTTCGCGTCACTCTTGGGGGTAACTGTCATCAATGACATGTGTAGGAAGTCTCAAATGTATAAAGTCTTTGGAGGCCCATCCCCATTTTTACCTCGTTCCCTAATCATGGGTCCCAAACAAAGGAGGTCTTACCTTGAAATCATGAGTTTGCATGAAACTTGAATTTCATCCTAAAAAAACTTGAGATTTTTTCTTGATGTGTTGACGCTAAATCTTTGAATACAAGGCACAATGAAGAAATTCACGCTGACTTCTATCGCGTGTAGCGTGCCCCATCTCTTGCTCTATACCTTGTCCTTGCTTGCTCGCACGACCAAGGAGGGCAATCAACGGCGAGGGCACGAGGCCACAGGCCTTGACCCTCGAGGCCTCGCGGCTTCCTGGCTACTGATCGAGTGACCAGCTCCATCAACGGCCAGCAGGTGGCCGGCGGAATGCTGGCCGGTCACCTGGCCGGCCGCTGGCCGTTCAGCCGGCTTGCAGCCAACTGGTTGGCGGCCAGCAAAGGGCTAGCCGCCGGCCAGTCCTCGTTCTTGTGAGGGGTGTTTTCCAACCACCCCTTGATTCGGCAAGGAGGGAGAGCCAAACTGGCTCTCCTGGTACACTTGTCTTGAGAAAGGAAAGAGTTGACAGAATCTTTAATATCCTCCATGTTAGGCATGATGAGCCCGGGATTGCAGCTAATAAATTACAATACACTAACATCAGTAGGCCTACGATGCATTTAAGGAGATGGAGGAGCCGTGGCAGGAATGTTCATGGATTTTCCAGCATACAGCCTTAAAGTCTACCTCCTCGGTTTCAATCAAACATGAGCATCCTCTGAATAATGACAAAACCAAGAATTTGGAGGAGACAAGTCGAGACCCATATGCATGTGATGTTTTTTCTTTTTGCTTGAGTAGCACCTCTAGCAGTTGCAACTGGGATCACATCACGAAACACCAGTGCTAGCACAACATCAACATTCCTCGAGGTGAAAAACAACGTTTTCTTTTGGAGATGTTCCCCTTAAGAACAATTATTTTGTGTCGTGTGGACCATCATAGGAACGTGAGCTTGCCCTACCTACAGAGTGCTGACCAAAGGCCTTTGAGACTCTCCCGGACTGGTACAAGAGCAAGGTGGGATTTGACTCTTAAGAGGTGTTGCTTTAGGTGTGGCTTGACACGAATGGCAACTGGCTCGCCTACCACAGCTAGTACCGGACAATCAACACTTGTAGTATCTAGTCAACAACAATTGCACGGATATTTCTAAGCTTTCCCGAAGGATATATCTAAAGATTTATGTCTCTTTTTGGACTCGATACGGACTAGGACATGAGAACACCCTTGCCATTGCTAGGGATTGGCCTTGACACTCTTTTTTGCGGAGACGCATATGAAGAGGATGGAGCTTGAAGCTGTAGCCGAATAGCTGGGGGTTCCACTCTCTCAATCAGAGAGTGCTGGAGCTTGTAGCTGACTATTAGAGGCATGCCATACACATTTACACATGCCTTGGGACTGGAGGCAGGATGCAAATTTGGGCCCTCAGCACAGCCATGCTCGGGGGAAATACAAAGCAATTTGGCTTCTCTTTTGGCTTGTACCGTGTGGTACTCTCCAAGATGTCAGCATTTTTTCATTTCCTCCCTTAGGCCCGGTGCTACTATCTTAAGGCAAACATCGATGTGGGAGGCGGCCAACACACATAAGAAGAGTTTTCTTGTTTCACCAATGACTGTGATGCCTCTGACACCTCTAAACACCTTCATTTATAGTTCTACCTCCACCATTCCCCTCTCTCTCTCTCTCTCTCTCTCTCTCTCTCTGTGTGTGTGTGTGTGTGTGTGTGTGTGTGTGTGTCTCCCTTGATTGGCTAGGTATAGGGCATTGTAGCAGCCACATAGAGGGACAAGGGGAAGAAGAGGTACAGCAAGAGGCAAAAGGTCTACAATAACAAGTAGTGGCAGTGGAACTTGTTTCCATTGCTACAATAGCAAAGGTGCTCATTGCTACACTAAGCGATTATAGCTCCCCCACTGGACTATGATCTCGTGTGGCCTTCAGGCAGCACATGCATAGTGAACATATTCTAGTGCTTTACACGCGAGTTTTGCTATGACCGCCACAGGAAGAAAGTTGCTCAATTCCTCGGGCAACAGCGGGGACCAATACCCTTAGGATCACACCATTGTGGACTTCTGTCAAATGTTGACGCTTTGAACTCAGGGAGATGAGGATGTGTTATCACAACTAAGAGTTCCACAGTCAGTTCTTCCCATTGTGTTTATTTCCCATTATGATGTTTTTGGGGGAGATTTTCCACAATGAGATAAGGATGGCCTTGAAAACATTACTTGGCTTGATAAGTCACATATTGATGCAATCCATCACTCTCCTTTACTGAGTGTTTAGAAGAGGAAGAGTGTTCTATGGCACACTGTATAGTGTTGACTACAAGTCGTAAAGCAAGGGGCACATAGATCATGTACGCCGGTGCTACCAATCCCATGGCCTGTAGTTTTGGTAGCTTCATTGTTCTCAATATTGTCAGGTCTGTTTGGTTGTTTGCACAGGATCTGGTTAGTCCTTACTTGTCCAGGTTGTCGGGGTTGTGAGTTTTGATGGTCCGTATGGCCCCATGTACATTTCCAATTTTGTTTTTGTACTTGCTCTTGAGCTCAGCTTGCTTTTGATTTGTGCATGCACCAGGATGGGTTTTTCTCTTGAGAACTATACTTACTCTCCCACGGTGACTACTTAAAAAACTAGTGCTATAATTCTTTGTGCCTTAATTGTTGATGACTTATATCATGTTTTCTGCCGCACCTCCTTCATCTCCAGCTGCATGTGTGCTCATCATTGATGTTATCTCTTCGAAGAAACAAAATCTGCTGCATCGTAGAATTTTCCAAGTAAGCTCTGATAATGTGCCCAAGCTCATTCTGACATAGCTACCTCTCAGTCTTGATGGGGCTTCCGTCAGAACGACGTCCATAACCAACTTCATTTTTTGTGCTCAAGGTAAGATGAATCATTGCACTCCATCTCTTGGGCAATTCATTCATTGGAGATGGTAAACTCAGACCTTCTTGGCCCTCTTTTGTTTGGGTCCCACTCAGATCGGGGCCGATATCTCCTTGTCGTAACTGATGACTTCACCGGAATGCATTGGGTCTATAGCCATAAGAGCAATTTCTCTCTGGCATGCACGCGTGGCTTGTGACGGTTGAGCAGAAGTCTCGTCACAAAATCCATATGTTGCAATTGAATCATGGTGGTGAGCTCCAGGGCAAGATTGACACATAACTTTGTAAGAATGGTGTATTTCACCAGCTCTTCACCTCAGTAACACCCTTGTAGAAAAGTGTATCTGAGCGTTGGAAACACACCAGGGATGATGCCGTTTGCGCCATGTAATGTGAATGCGGTATTTCTAAGTCCTTTGGCTTTATGCGATTCTCCTTCATGACATGGTTTTATAATCCCCTTCTACACAATTTCTTGCCAGACCATGCCATTATGCATCTCGCTTGTTTCTTGGGCTCTTTGGCATGCGCTTAGCAAACAAAGGACAAGTAGGGGTCAATGTATGGCTCCGAGGTTGGTTCTGTGGCTTTCTTAGTGTTCCCCCGGCGGTCAAAAGCCTAGCGGTTCTGGGATCTGCTAGGAACCACATTGTTAAGTCTCAAGATGGCCTCTCCTATGAGGCTCCCACATACCAAGAAATTTCAACCATTCTTACACTCGATGCTGGCCACGTTCCCATGTGTGTGGCTTCCAGGCGATAGTCTGGAAGCCACACATGTGGAAGCCACATAGCGAGAGTCTAGGCTTGTGGATGTATCCATCCGGATCTCCTCACATATGGTTTGGTTTCTGGCCAATGACAACTTGGGCAACATGGCTGTCGGTCCAGTGGCCTCGTCAGTGCCCACTGAAAAAATGGATTTCATGCCTGTTTCAGTCCCAACTGGCACACCTATCATGGGCCTGCGTCAGTCCCTAATGGCAAACCTGGTCTTGTGCCTGTGTAATTCTCCATTGGCACACCTAGTCTAGTGCATGTGTCACTCCGTTCTAGAACACTTGGTCATGTACCTACGTTGGTCCTTCAATCTCCCCTTCTTGCCTCCCCTGCACCCGTCCATGTGTCCCATGTTGTTGCACCCTCTCTGCCTACCTACGAGTCCACAGCCCCTACATTTGTGTCCTCGTCTCTTACACCATAACTCAAGGTGAGAACCTCAGGCTTCTCCCGCAAACCCAGTGGTCATCTTCAACCATTGAGCTCAAGTGCTGAGCCAGTTGTGGACTCGGGGCCTAGACGAGATGCTCATAATGTTGAGAGTGACGAGCCTGCTATGAAGGCCCTTGGCTTTAGTGTCCAGGAGGACTATTCAAAGGTAAACATGCCTTGCCATGAGCTGGTCTCTCGAGATTTCTAAGTTGCTCGGAGTATTGTAGCTGACCTTGTCTTGGCCAAATTGACACTTCGCACATGTCTCCAGGCCACCTTGAGCTCCCCTTTGATGATGCCTGATCCAAGCATGGCAAAGGAGGCACTCTCAACAGAGAATGCCATATGTAGGCATGTTTCCGACGAGGATGATCTCAGAGTTATCTGAGAGCATGGTGTTTATGAGCTTTTTGACCTTCCACCGGGAAGGAAGGCCGTACAAGTCAAGTGGGCCTTTTTCAAGAAAGTGATGTGTGACAGCTCATTGGATCACTAAAAGGCATGCTTGATTGCAAAGGTTTTCCCACAAGTTAAGGATGTTCATTTCATTGATACCTTTCCACTGTTGGTCGTATGACCAAAGCTTGTGAAGAAATGGGAGTGGGAGGCACAGCAAGAGAGAATTCAAGTGGCAAGAGCCCAAGGGTCAATGGTCATTAAGGTCAAAAGTTGTGTATTCAATGAATCCACAGAGAGGGCTTATCTACTCTAAACTAGCTAGGCTAGATCCCCTAGTCAAGTTCTCTCACTCAGTCAAGGCTGGTCAAACCTGACGCGTCCTGCCGTGCATGGACACACATGAGTAGAGGGACATATCTCAACAGCTTGTACCCCGTTTGGCATGATTGATTGGTGTGAGTGGAAGCTGGATCAGATGGATGTGAACAACATGATCCTTCATGATGCTCTGGAGGAGATTTTCATGGTCCAATCACCTGGCTTCAAGGTCGGTGAAAAGGTCAAGGGCTTGCGCAATACCTTGTATGGCCTCAATTAGTCACCTTCATGCTGAAACGAGGAGGTTACTGGAACACTCACTCGTGCTGGCTACCGTCTCCTTTGACAGATGGCGTGAAGGAGGCCAAGCTGGTTCTCCAGGCTGCCCACAAGATGAAGAATCTTGGTCCTTTAGTTGTATTCCTTGGGATGATGATAGTGCATATCTGCTGGTGGAGGATACTCGTGTTGTATCAAGCATCCTATGCCTACGTTGCGGACGAGCAATGAGGTGACCTCATCGGTACAGTTCCTAAGTCCTCCACACCCTTCACACCAGATGAGCAGGATGCCCTAATATTTTATGATCTAACACAGTTGCGGAAGACATCGGACATGACATTGTACTTTCATCTCTTAGAAGCTTTGATGTACTTGATCATGACCACTTTTCCTGGTACTGCCTTTGCTTTTAACTTCATTGCACAGTTCTCATAGTGTTCTTGGGCAAGGTTCCTTCATGCGGCTGTGCGAGTCGTATTGTACGTGGTTTCAACATTTTTTTCTGAGACTCTGATTCATTTAGAAAAGCTACGTGTTCCTACTAGATGGCACTGTTGCATCATGGTGCACCAACAAGCACGGCTATATTGCATGCAACTTTCAGAAGAAATGTTTGTTGCTTTGGGTTATGAGAATGCTGAGGCACAGGGGCTGCAGTGTGAATTCCATAAGTTACATTAATGTGTGTTCTATCATTATGCGCTCTGACAACCGGAGTGCTCTTGCCATTACTAAGAACTGTGCTTTGTTTCGTACACACACAAGGCATATGATTGGTGAGCATAACTTTGTGTAGGATTTGGTGGGGCATCAAGTGATTTGTGTCATCTTGGCCGGCCGACACGCATCACGCTGGCTTCCTGACCAAGGCACCGGTGCACCAAAATTCATGGTGGCCATCAGTTCAGCTGGGATTCATCCCTTGTCTAAGTGTTGGTGTGTGTGTGTGTGTGTGTGTGTGTGTGTGTGTGTGTGTGTGTGTGCGTGTGTGTGTGTGTGTGTGTGTGTGTGTGT
>SZWC01005891.1:111122-121665 GCA_023375785.1 Penium margaritaceum
CTGGCTGCTCGCTACTTGTTGCGAGCAGCTAGCAGCGAGCAGCGAGCTCGCTGCTCGCGACTCGCTGCTCCCAGCAAGTAGGGAAGCTCGCTGTGAGAAGCGAAGAAGGAAAAAAAAAGAAAGAAAAGGGAGAGATGAAAAGTCCCCCAGCCCGCAACAGATGCAGTAGCGCGCAACAGCAGCGTGCAATAGCAACAGCGGCCGCAATAGCAGTTGCTGCTACAGCAGCAGCCGCAACAGCAGCAGCAATAGCTGCAACCGCAGCAGCAGCAGCAGCCACAGCAACAGCAGCAGCAACCGCAGCAGCAGCCGCAGCAGCAGTAGTAGTAGTAGCAGCAGCAACAGCAGTAGTAGTAGCAGCAACAGCAATAGCAACAACAGCAGCTACAACAACTACTGCTGTTGACATCAGCAGCCCTTCACTGACATCACTGCTGACGTCATGAACTCAAAAAAAAGGGGGCAAAAGGAAGGGAAAGGGAAGGGGAAGAAACTCCACAGTCCGGCTGGTGATGTCAGCCGTTCTGGGCTGACATCCTTGTTATCCTTGGCGGCACACAAAGAGGAAAAAAAAAACACTGGGGCAACAAATCCGCCATGACAGACATTCCCAGTGAGGGGTCTTCCTCCGTTGGGGGGACCCCCAGCCCTCCATTTGTGCAGCAGCTGCAGTAGCTGTAGTAACGGCAGCAGCAGCAGCAACAGCAGCAGCAGCAGCAACAGCACACCGGCGGTGTCGCCGGCAACCCTGACCCCCTGGCTGCCCTTCAGCAACAGCTCACTGCCTTGACACAGCAGCTTGCAGCACTACAGCCATTGGCCTCCCAGACTGCCACCAGTACACTGCCGCCATTCATTCCTCATGCGCACGCTAGTCCTGCTGTGTATGCCGCCACACACTACCTAGCGTAGCAGCACACTCAGCGCCAGCGACAGACGGTGACCTTCGTCCTTGGCCCCACTCTGGGCGCCGGCCGTCGGCAGAAGGACTTTGAGACACCGCCCCCGCCCCTTCAGGCCGGCGAACAGTTTCGGAGCTGGGAGCTCACCTTCCGAATCTGGGCGCAGAGTGAGGGCCTGTGGCCATACTACAGCCACCCGTACGACACTACCCAGGCCGACCAGTTATATGACGCTGGTCGCGCGGTACGTGCCTTCGTGCCAGTCGCCCCTTCGGCTTCCCGCTTGGCCGTGGAGCCTTTCCTCGGTGACGTCACCACTGGCGCCACCCCGGACCCTGCCGCCGCGTGGCACATCCTCACTCGTCCCCATCGCCTATCCAACGATATTGAGACGAGCCGTCTACTACGGGAGTTTAACTCTCTTCACATGGGGGAGACCAAGACTGTCACTGCCTACGAGCAACGGGCGAAGGACATCCTTCGGCGCCTCGGCACCTCAGCACCACCCTTGTTGGCCGCGCTCCTCACCATCAAGTGTGGTGCCACCGCCGCATACGTAGACGTCTTCGTTCACTACCCGCAAGACGTCCTCTCCACCATGGCAGCCCAGGGCACCCTCATGCCTTGGGCGTACGAGCTCTACCTCCGGATTGAGGAAGCTCGTCCAGAGTCCCACCTCCAGTGCACGGAGGCCCTCGCCTCCCCTGCTGTCGCCTCCGTGGCGGTCGCCTTCCCCGCCACAGCTACCTCCTCCAGCTTTTCGTCATCGAGGAAGAAGAAGCGTCGGGGCAAGAAGGGCAAGGGTTAGCAGCAGTAGCAGCAGCCGTCGACCGGATCCGTCAGTGGTGGCTCGGTCTGCCACAATTGTGGCCAGCCTGGGCACGGGTGGTATACGTGCCCCCTACCGACGGACAAGGCGCGCGTCATCGCCACCATGTGTCGCCAGCGGGAGCGCCGTCTTGCCTCTGCTGGCGTAGCTGTCGCCAGCTCCGACGCCTCGACATCGTCCAGCAGCTCCACCACTCCGGTCGCCCTGCCAGTCCAGCAGACACAAGCGCCGCAGCCGCACCATCCGCAACTGTCGGCATCTCCGTTTCCTTCGCCGGCTCAGTCCTCCTCCTACCCGGGCTCCGACGCCATCACTCCGCACTCCTACACTCCCGGGCCGTCCTCCCGTGAGCGTTAGCTAGAGCAGTTCATCGCGCTCCAGCTCGGCCTGACTCGGAAGTGCGAGTTGTGCCACCTCCTGCTCTCCTCCCCAGCCCTGCATGACTGAGGCTGAGCTGCGGTCATGTCCCGTCTCCTCGTCTGTCTCATCGTCTCTCGTGGTCTCTGTCACCTCTCTCCATGACGACATTGCGTGGCTTGACGACTGGCACGCTCGTTTTGCGCCTCCTTCCACCGCGTCCGCATCCCTTGCTTTCTGCCATGTGATTATGAGCAATCTGGCGACCCCTGTCCAGGACACTGCTAAGGCTTGGATCATCGACTCTGGAGCCACGCATCACATGACGGCCTCTCGTGAGGCCTTTAGTATGCTTGGTCCTGTAGGCGATGTCTCCGGTGTCCGGATGGGCTCCGGAAAGGTGTTGCCTATCCGTGGTATTGGCGTCGTTCATTTCCGTGGTCCTGCCGGTGACGTCTTTCTGACCAATGTCATCTTCGTCCCTGGTCTTGAGCTCAGCCTCCTGTCTGTCACTGCCCTTGACGGCATGAGCATGGACATTGTGCACTCGTGTGGTGTTGGAACTGTGTCGTTGCGTCCGTCTGGTCTTGTCATACTGCACGCCACCGCTCGTTGCAACTTGTGGCATGTTCCTCACCTCTCCTCTTCCCTCGTCTCCTCCCCGTCTGCCGCCATAGGCCACGTGTTTGTCACCAGTACGCTTTCTCCTCAGCACACCCGCCTCTTGCACCGCCACCTTTGCAACGTCCACTCCGCCGCTGTATACAGCATGCTCCGCACCCAGCCGGCCAAGGGCCTTGACCCGGAGACTTTCCCTCTCCCGTGCTCTACTGAGTGCATTGACTGCGCTCAGGGGAAGATGCACCGGTCCACGTACCCCTTGTCTTCCTCCCATGCATCCGCGCCTCTCGACCTTGTCCATTCGGACGTGATGGGTCCTCTCCCCACCGAGTCCATTGGTGAGCATGGCCGCTATGTCCTCACCCTCACGAACGACAATTCTTGCTACCGCTGGGTCTTCTGCCTTCGACAGAAAAGCGATCTCGCCCGTACCATCAAGGACTGGCTTGTCCTCGCGATGCACGCGTGTGGCCGCTCCCTTCGCCGCTTTCGCTCCGATCGTGGTGGCGAGTACATGGGTGAGGCCACGACTTTCCTCGCCTCCCACGGGATCCACCATGAGAAATCTGCGCCTTACACACCCGCCCAGAACAGTGTCTCCGAGCGGTGGAACCGGACCATGGCCGACACCGTCCGCACCATGCGGGTCGAGTCGGGTCTCTCCGAAGGCTTATACTTTGAAGCCATGGCCTACATGACCTTGGTCTGGAACCGGATTCCCCACGGTCCCCTACCCCGCCAGTCCATGCCGTACCAGCATTGGTACGTTCAGTGCGCTGACCTTCGCCCCGCTCGCGTCTGGGGTTGCGTGGCCATTGTGTGGCTGCCCGCCTTGCAGCAAGGCGGCAAGCTCGCCCCCCGCGGACGTCCATGCACCTTCCTCGGGGTCTCTTGTCAGTCCAAGGCCTGGCGCTTCTGGAATCCCTCCCGGCAATGCATCGTCGAGTCCCAGGATGCCCTCTTCTTCGAGTACCTGTTTCCTCGCGATCTCATTCGTTGCGGCTCGTCCGTGTCTATCCCGTCACGTGGAGGAGTGGTGAGTCCGTCCTCCGTCCTACTACTTCCGGGCGACACATCCGTTGGTCCCTTCGGGCCGGCAGCCCCAGTCGTGTCCGCTAGACCCTCTGGGCCGGCAGCCCCAGTCGCGTCCGCTTGTCCCTCTGGGCCGGCAGCCCCAGTCCCGTCCGCCGGTCCCTCTGGGCCGGCATCCCCAGTCGTGTCCGCTGGTCCCTCTGGGCCGGCAGCCCCTGTTGCATCCGCTGGTCCCTCCGGGCCGGCAGCCCAAGTTGCTGCCGCTGGTCCCTCTGGGCCGGCAGCCCCAGCCGCGTCCGCTGGTCCCTCTGGGCCGGCAGCGCCAGTTGCGTCCGCTGGTCCCTCTGGACCGTCAGCCCCAGCCGCGTCCGCTGGTCCCTCTGGGCCCGCAGCCCCAGTTGCGTCCGCTGGTCCCTCCGGGCCGGCAGCCCCAGCCGCGTCCGCTGGTCCCTCTGGGCCGGCAACCCCATTTGCATCCGCTGGACCCTCTTGGCTAGCAGCCCCATCCGCGTCTGCTGGTCCCTCTGGGCCGGTTGCATTAGTCGCGTCCGCTGGTCCCTCTGGGCCGGCAGCCCAAGCTGCCTCTACTGGTCCCTCCGGGCTGGCAGTCCCAGTCGCATCCGCTGGTCCCTCCGGGCTAGCACCCCTGTCCGCCTCCATTGGCTCGGCGAACTCAGTGCCATCGCCTGCCCTGCCACGTTACACACGTGGCCCAGGCGGCAGCCTCCGACCCAGGCCATCGGTGAGCGCGCAGACCGTCGCACCGTGCTCCGTGGTGCCTCGACCCCCCGTGGCTCCACGTGTCTCCTCCACTCCCTCACTCGTGTGTGGGGACCCTGGCACCAAGGCCCTCGGCCTGACCACCTTGGCCATCATTGCAGAACTGTACCCAGGCTCCGCATTGGGCTACACCATGTTCCATCACGAGCATCGGCACGCTGTCGTGGCCACACTTGCGCGCATCCCACCTGGGGCTCGAGAGGCACACGCTCTCTCAGTCCGCTCCACAGCACCCCCAGAGGACCCAGCCACCTTGCGCGAGGCACGAGCCTCTCCTGAGGCCACACACTAGGACACTGCCTACGCCAATGAGCTCGTCGCCATCCAACAACACCATGTATACGACCGCGTCGACCTTCCCCCAAGTCAGAAGGCCATCGGCGCCAAGTGGGTCTTTCGGCGCAAGTGGAAGCCTGACGGGTCCTTGGACAAATACAAGGCCCGCCTTATAGCAAAGGGGTTTGCCCAGGTTCCTGGGGTCGACTACGACCAGATCTTTGCTCCAGCTGGCCGGTTCTCCACCAGCCGGGCGCTCTTTAGTCTGGTCGCCCAGCATGGGTGGGAGCTACATCAGATGGATGTGATCAACGCTTTTCCATGGTTCACTGGAGGGTGAGGAGCTTTACATGGTGCAGCCACCAGGCTTCGACGATGGCACCGGGAGAGTGTGGCGACTCCGTAAGACCCTCTATAGCCTGAAGCAGTTGCCTTGGTGCTAGAACCAGGAGATCAGTAGTACGCTCCTTCGTGGCGGGCTCCACCGCAACACCGCGGACCCTACACTGTTTTTCAATCCGCGAGGCCAAACCTTCGCTGCTGTTCTGGTGTACATCGACGATCTCCTCATTGCATCACCAGACACGATTGCCATCCAGCGTGTCAAGGACTTGCCGCACGCCGCCTACCAGATGAAGGATCTTGGGTCTGCCCGAGTCTTCCTGGGCATGGAGCTCGAGCATGATCGCTCCCATGGCATCCTCCATGTCCATCAGGCTGCCTATGTGCAGACTCTGTCCACTCGCTTTGCCGAGGACCTGCCACTGGTGCGGAGCGCATCCTCACCCATGTCACCCGACGGCCAGGTGAAGCTGAAGAGTCTTGACCCAGTCGTTGTGGGGGAGCCAGTTGACGTGACCATGTACCTGCGAGTCATCGGGTCACTGATGTTCCTGGCGACGACGACGCGCCCAGACATCGCGTTCGCCGTCAACCTCCTAGCTCAGTTTTCTCAGGAGCCGCGTCACCTCCACCATGAGGCCGCGATCCGAGTACTCCGCTATGTCGTCTCGACTCCTCGGCGAGGTCTCATGTTCCGCCGTCAGCCGTGTGTTGTCGCAGTGGGCTACACCGACAATGACTGGGCCGGCACTCCGGACGGTAAGAGTCGCACAGGCTGGATCTTTCTGATTAGCGGTACAGCTGTGTCCTGGCGCAGTGGCAAGCAGGGATGCATTGCATGCAGCACTGCTGAGGCTGAGTACGTGGCTCTTGGCTCCGGCGCGTGTGAGAGTGTGTGGTTGCGTCGTTTGTTGTCCGATTTGCGTCAGTCTGTCGCATCCATCACGTTGCATTGTGAGAATGAGAGTGCCATGGCCATCGCCGACAATGAGAGCGTACATCACACACACACAAAGCACATCAACGTTGAGTATCACTATGTGCGTTCGTTGTTGCGTGACGGCAACATCAACATTGTGTGGGTCGAGACAGCACGGCAGTTGGCTAACTTCTTGACCAAGGCACTGAAGCGCGACTCGTTCAAGAAGGCTGTCAGTTCGGTCGGTGTGCGTCCGTGAGTGGCTCTCTTTGTCTCCGCCTGCGTCTTTGCTTGCCCTGGGGGAGTCTGGATGTTGGCTGTATCTCTGCCTGCGCATGTGCACTACGCCTGTGAGTCATGGGGGAGTGTTGGTTTTTCGCGCATCTCTCATTATACTCTGTTGTGTCCTCCCGGCTTGTGTACATCGGCGTGCAGATGACTGACGGCGAGACTCGACGCTGTTGGAGTGTCGCGCGGTGGAGCCGATGCGCGCTGAGACCCACGCACCGTTCGTTGAAGTCTCCTCCCTACGGCGATGCGCTCAGCTCCATCGGCAGGCCTCCGCGGCGGTCGAGCCGCCGGCGGTCACTGCCACTGCAGATGCTGTTTCTATGCACTCTGTTGTGTTCCTGGTTGTGGCATTGCGTCTGCATCGTCGTGCTATGCCTAGGGTCCGTGTCTGCTGCTGTGTGGCCCTGTTTGGCGTCACTGACCGTCGTAGGCACTGCCCGGGTTCGGGCAGCCATAACTCTTCGCTGCTATTCTTGTAGCTCATTCTAACCGCATGACTGCGTTGGCAGCGTCGGTATTATGGTATGGTCCAGTTTTCAGGCAAAACGGACGAAGCCTGGGCTTTGGGCTGTCAGGCGTCTAGCAGGGCTCACCGAGAAAACCCTGCCTGCCAGAAAATAGGTCTAGCAGTATTTTCTGATTGGCTGGTTAGCTGAGTTACAAGTTCTACAGTAGTTGGGGGGAGCTAGAACTTGGAGGGGTCTCCAATTGTTGCTCATTCTTCACTTCTAATCAGTTATTTCCAGTTTTCAGCTGCTTTATGACGCTAACACTTGCGCGCGCGTTTCTGAGTAACAAATCCAGAGCTTCCAGACTTAGTATCTAGAGCAGCAGACTGAGGGGGCAGCAAACTTAAGCAACGAGCATGGAAGCCCGCACGCTGCATCAACAACGCTGCTGCCCCAACCCGCTGCATAGCGTTTCCTTTTAGTGTAACGCGAAATCACCCTATATGCTCTTCCACACGTGCGAGTGGAAGCACAAAAGTCTAACAAAATGGTGGAAAATACATTGACATAGGTGCAGGTTCCAAAACAACACTTGGATAGAACCCGACAATTGTACAAGCTCGTGGGATGTCCAAACGACAAACCAAAAGAAGCATCAGGTGCAGAGACAGAAACGCTAAGTAACCAGGTCATGAACGAGTATGGAAAACAACACTTCAGAAATGGTCCCCGGAAGTGGGTCTCCAAGAAAACTCTGGAGGGCATGTGAGGATGCGCGTGCTGAGGCTAATGGTGTCGAAGTAGCCTTCGGGAATCCTGGCATCCTCAAGAGCGAGCAGTGACAAGCCCAAGAGTCACCGTAAGTGAGGTAGCAACAGTTAGTTGCCGCTTGCTGATCGTGCTGTGGTCATGCTGCCAGAATTCTCTGGCAGCAGCCACGTACAGAGTATTTTGGGAGGTCTTGCTTGACCCCACGGGTGGCGGCAGTCACACCTCGTGCGTGATGCACGAGGTGTGACTCACTTCATCCAGCAACCTAAGTCCTCACTCCACCTCACCGCTAGACACTTTTCTACGTGTGCTTTGCAACAGTCATGGTGTCCGTCCCACGTTTATACCTCCTACAATGGTTACAGCTGCATTTATGCAAGACAGGGTCCTAATCTTGCGTGAGAAGATGGGGTCCGTGCCAACTCAGCCTGGATGGCTCTCCCTCCTCATAGGGAGCGAAACCGCTCTACACAACTGGAACAACAACCCAGGGACTATAGGAAGTGGCTAAAACCTTTGGCCCTCGCCAACACATAGGCATGGCCAGTGCATGCAAGTGAAGCACTCACCGGGAAGTGAAGAAATCATCGTCCAGTGAAGAAATAATCAGCATTACTACAATGTTATGTCATCATCATAATAGCTTCTGAAGCAGGGACAGCCATTTTGAGAACAGACGAGCCACTTCACATGCAGAGGAGGAGTTGGCAGGAACAGGTTTCATTTCCTCTCCCGGCTGACATCCACAGCAGTGATCCTTAATGGATGATGCGTACAGACAAGCATGATGGCCGACGTGGGTACGATTGGACACCTTGGTCCCCAGCAGCCGGTCGCATGGTTTAGCATACCACTCCGCTAACCCCCATAAGTCATATAGAAACACCTGCACTCTGATCATAATACAAAGAAAAAAAGAAAGAAGAGAGAGGGCTGATGAATCAGGGCTTGAAGTGCTCTCATCATTTCCTGCCGTACTTGGCTCTCAGTTCCTTCTGGATTCTCGGGTCGATGATCATCCTGAAGTCGAACTTGATGACGCTCGTGTACCACGACGGGCGGCCGATGTTGAAGCTGTGCATGTACGTGTTGATGTTCACCTTCCTTGGGCCTACTTCTCGACGGGGGCACGACACGAAGCTGCGGCGTGACTTTTTCACCTCTGACGTGCTGACGAGGCCAAAGTCGCCCTGGCGCCAGTTGATGAAGCCCGCGTCCGACACGTTCAAGTTGAGTGGGTTGAACCTGCCGTGTCAAGCCGCGCCGTGTCATGCCGTGCCGTGTCAAGCCGTGCCGTGTCAAGCCGTGCCGTGTCATGTTGTGCCGTGACATGCCATGCCGAGTCATGCCGTGCCGTATCATGCCGTGCCGTGTCATGTTGTGCCGTGTCATGTCGTGTCGTGTCATCCAGTGTCGTGTCATGCCGTGCCATGTCATGTCGTGTCGTGTCATCCAGTGCCGTGTCATGCCGTGCCATGTCATGCCGTGCTGTGTCATGCCGTGCCGTGTCATGTTGTGTCGTGTCGTGTCGTGTCGTGTCGTGTCGTGTCGTGTCGTATCGTGTCGTGCCGTGTCGTGCTGTGCCATGCCGTGCCATGCCGTGCCGTGTCATGCCGTGCCGTGTCAAGCCGTGCCGTGTCATGCCGTGCCATGTCATGTCGTGTCGTGTCATCCCGTGTCGTGTCATGCCGTGCCATGTCATGTCGTGTCGTGTCATCCCGTGTCGTGTCATGCCGTGCCATGTCATGTCGTGTCGTGTCATCCCGTGTCGTGTCATGCCGTGCCATGTCATGTCGTGTCGTGTCATCCCGTGTCGTGTCATGCCGTGCCATGTCATGCCGTGCTGTGTCATGCCGTGCCGTGTCATGTTGTGTCGTGTCGTGTCGTGTCGTGTCGTGTCGTGTCGTGTCGTATCGTGTCGTGCCGTGTCGTGCTGTGCCATGCCGTGCCATGCCGTGCCGTGCCATGCCATGCCGTGCCGTGTCATGCCGTGCCGTGCCGTGTCATGCCGTGGCGTGCCGTGCAGTGCCGTGCCGTGCCGTGCCGTGTCGCGGCGCATTGGCAAGAATGAGGAAAGGGACAGACAGACAGACAGACAGAATGTATGCCTTGATGATACAAAGGGCATGACAGACATGCCAGGACATTGCATGGTGCAACATTGCATGGCATGGGATAGAAAGAAAGGAACAAAAAGAAATGGCAGAAGACTACATTCTCTTAGATTCAAATGGCACGGCATGTACCAATGAAGTGGTATTGTGTGATGGGGACTAGGGACAGCATGCCTTCACAGACGACATGTCTGATGAGAAGACATACCTCTTGAGAGGACAGCAGAGCAGGCTCTTCTCTCTATTTCACTACCGTGTCCGTACCCACTGGCCTGGGAGCGAGCGCGTGCACACACACACACACACACACACACACACACAAACAAACACACAGAAACACACACAGACACACACAGACACACAGACACACAGAAACACACACAGACACACACAGACACACACTTCAAAGATCACACACACACACACAAAATCACACACTTCAAATATCATACCCACACAAAATCACACACTTCAAACATCAAACATCACAACGATCCCCACCTGTTCATTTCAACAACATTCGGAAGGCGTTTCCCACAGTGACCGTTGGTGGCATCGGCCTTGGGCGAGTCTATGAGAACGATGTCCACGCTGTTGCCGTAGCCAATGCCCGAGCACTTGCCAGTCTCCTTGGCCGACGCGGCGCCGGGGGGGTTGCATGGCACGCCCTGCACCCTGGTGGGCGGAGGGCAGATGCTCCTGAACCAGGGGAATGCCTGCCAGAGGGAGGACGAGTATGGGGGAAGGGGGCCAGAAGACAGTCTGACAATCAAGTTGGCATAGACAGGAGCGTCGTGCTGACCATACGTGGCTTGACTTAGCTTCGTGTTCTGCTGAGCCTGTGTGCACCTGGAGGGGGA
>SZWC01005891.1:133985-148590 GCA_023375785.1 Penium margaritaceum
GGGGGGGTGAGGGGGCGGGGACTCGGCGAGAATCATATGCGCGATTATTGGCCACGGGTCATGTCGGCGTGCAAGTCCGAAAAGCATAGTCGCAAGTTGTACGACATGACAACATGATGACATGACAACATAACCACATTTCGATGTCGGTGAAAGCGTTCCGTTCATATTGCTGTGAAATCAAATGAGCATCCTTGGATGGTCTCATCTCCCGCCAGAATTTGTCCACCGCGCTTGCAACAACCTTGGAATGATGAAAAAAACATTAGAGGAATTCTGGGAATGCATCCGGTTCGAGAAATTCACAAAAATTTTAAGCTACAATGAGAAGTCTGCACCAGACAACTCGAAAGAAACGCCTTCCAATTCAGTCCAAAAAAAAACTAATCTCACGTCTCTTTTCAAAGGCTAAACTGTCAACAGTGAACATGCTGGTAGGTCAAAAGTCCCTTTATCTCAACATCAATCTCCTAAGAGGAGGACCTTGACATGAAATTCATGCTCTACCAGGTTAGTGAATTGCATATTCCTTCAAAACCTAATGATAAACCTTCCAAATTAAGCCATCAGTACTCATTTTTTTCTTATTTTTCACTTAGTGTCACCTAACGATACTCATACATTCGAATCACTTCTAATAACAACAATGACAATGAAGCAAAAGGACATTACATTGAAGCGTACTACTTAAGATGGATCAAACATAAGACAGAATAAAAAAATTCCCCCACGTCCCTTTGTGTAACTTTTGTAGAACACGTCCATAAATGAAGAACTTTCATGCAATCAATGAATCTCACCTTTCAACATAAATCTACGATCCCAAGTAGGTTTCCCTTTAACTCAATGTATTCATCAATACTCACAAAAACTCAAGTTATGAGGTATGTAGATTCCATTTTAAGGTAAATAGACTTTTGGATACAATTTAATTTCTCAAATCACTAAGAATGATCAATAAAAGGTTTTTGATCCAATAACTATTATTGCGGTTATGTTACCTCCTTTATCCCACAATTGAATAATCTCAATTTATCTCCACCAATAGGCTATCTTATTCAAATCCACAAATAACAATCCATATCATAAGAATACAGACTTGCATTTACTATATTGGTGTGTAAAAACACAAAAACAAAGGTAAGATGCATTGCATCTAATGTACAATGGATAAGAAGTATATCCTCTAAATGTACGCCAATAAATCAAAGATGATTCCATAAGCACTCCTCCAAAAACATAACCCTTCATATCCAACTCTACACGTTGTTCCATTGAAGCAAAACGGGAGCAATTGCCTAAAAATAACATTGAAACTCAACATAATTGAGGAAGAAGAACCAAGGGTGGGTTACAAGAAATGTAATGAAAAAGACATGTAAGAAGAAAATGAAACCTTTCTGAAGTATGAATGTACCATGCACACTAAGATTTCAATCTCCTACTTTTAGACACTTAATTTATTCCTAAATAACCCACTATTTCATCATGGATCAATGAAAATGTAATACATGAAGAGTAGAAAAATTTATTAATCACTGAGCTTGACCAATCCTCGTTTTTTTAACTCTTGTAACGTAATGACATGAGCATTACGAGAAATCATTTTGGTTGTTTAGGTCACAAAAAGAAATTTCATACATGAAATTCAAACACTCACATGAGTTAGAAAAATTGCCTCAAGTAGCACTATTTCATTGAAACATCACTCCATAATAAGCGCATGATTACACACTAAGAATAATTTTAGCCATTAACTCACAACTTAAAATGGCTCAAAGGTAGAGTAGATATAAAGACACAACTTTCTTCTATCATTCTCGTAATTGCAGCAACATAGAGGGAGAGGGGATTTGGTTCCCACATAAAGATGGTGTTACAAGAGAAACAAGGGAGAAGAATTCATGAAGATGCATTCACATTAGGTCAAACAATGCAAGCCGCCTATGTAGTAAAAGGTCAATCTTGACCATGTCCTATTTGCGGGTTCAAGCTTAAGAAGAGGAACTAAGTAGGAAAGAACAAATATGGAAGGGAAGCGAGGTAAGTTATGTTTATGGTGCTCGTAAGGATTGAAATGAAGTACCTAGACCATCGTGAGGAATTCATGACATGAGCCATGTTGACTCAAGAATCACACACATTGTGCATGGAACCATTATTCATGTATAATGATGGTAAGTTTAATGTAATGTGCAACAGCTCTTAGACATGTTAATGCTCATTTATTCCAATTCCAAAGCCATTTTCTTCATTAATGGCACAAGTTGGTTTGGAGGTAAAGATAAACTTCAAAGTGGAAATTGGATTAATGGGAGAGTAAGGGAAGGTGTGAAAAAAGGGTTGTGCACAATTTCTTGATGTGGAATGTAATAGAATAATTCAATTTGTAAAAACAATTGAATGATTGAAGAAACATATGTTTGCATGAGGAAACAAAGAGTGGTGATTGAATATGAAAAATTAATCAATTAAAAACATTCATGACCGAGAAAAATAGAGCAAGGTGTAATGATATTCAAACATATTCAAATGAGAAAACATAAACTACAAAATTAAATCAAATCATGAAATTATTGAAATAAAATGTAAAGTTTGACAACAAAAATTCAAGTGATACACGTTTTACTATGGAAAATGTTCCTTAAATCAAACACATATATACAAATGTACATCAGAATGTCGTTTCAAAATTATAAAAACATGTTTTCAGAAACGTTCATCATGTTTACGACAACGTTTTCTTCTTCAAAATGTAAAAACTCAAACTTAATTCAATACAATTTTATAACCACATCATCAAGGTGAGAACATTTGTTTGAGGTTTTCATTGAAACAAGTTTTTTACCTTGTTTTGAATTCATACATTCACCTTATTAATGTGGTCCAAGTTAACAAAATGCTTGATTTTATTAATTTTGATTTATGGAAGACCTCAACGTTCCATTCAAATCACTCAAACCTGCCAAATGCAAGTTACATGATTCAATTGTGGTGAAAATGAGCCACCTTAACATCTAGCGCGAAAATGAAGAATTAGAATGACGGATTATGGATCCATCCTCAGAATGTGAAAGACAATTTCTAACATGATTAATTTACAAGATTCCATTTTGAACCTTACACAACTAGCTCCAAGTAGGTCCAAAAAATCTTACCACCCACTTCAACTGACATTTGTACTCAACAACCAACATGAATAATCGTTTTCACATGAAAATGTGGTAAACAAATGCTCTTCTCTATAATAATTTATGGAACAATGAGATCTCCTCACGTTTTAGATTCATAAGACATTGGTGTACCCTTTATGCATGTTGCGCCCAAAACGTAACTCCAAATGATCACCAACATCCTATTTGAAAAAAATGGAACTAAGGAAAAATTCCCACAAAACATTGAAAGGCGTTGAAAGAAGCTCTTTATGTGAAGCAACAAGGATTGTTAGTGCTGTGAAAAACGTTAGAAAAACATTTCACTCATCCTTGACAAAAGATAAATGAAATGTTTTGGTGATTCTATTTTCCTATTAAATTATAATAAAAAATGTTCGTGATGGCTTTACTTTCATATTTGTGCTTTCTATAACGCTTTATAAAACTTTTAAAGCACCATAAAAAGGCTTTAGCCCCACTAGCGCACCTGAAATTGCATGGCTGTCGATATTATTGTTATCATTTTGGAAATGATACTAGGTTATAGTTTGGAGTTGAAGAAATTGCGTCTAGGTTTCATAAAGAAAAAACATATACACATTGTCAAATGGAAATCAAAATTAACAAATAACAATTATGAGCATTTTAAAGTACAAATAGATAGTTTAAACACATTAATATATGAAAGGTTTTAGCAGAAATGATGCTTGATACAGAAATGAAGAAAAAATATCAAATGAAATGAAAGTGAAGATTAAAATTCATCTATGAAACATTTTATACTCATTTCTTATGTTAATAGGTGACCAAATTTAGAAAACTAAGAGACATGATTTGTTTTGAATAAGCAATCTGTTCAATAAGAAAGCGAGATGCATGTTTGTTTTCATGATTATTTTTGCTTCAATGGGAGGATTTTTTTTTATTGTTTTAGGTGATTTGCAATATTCTGTTAAATAATGGAGAAATAAATTCAAATCTTTTTAAAACCTTGAAGAAGTGCTTTGCTTTAATTACCATCTAGTTGAAAAAAATCGTTAAAATTTAAAATATAAGCATATAGTTTAGATGTATGATATGATGAAGTTTAAGTTTTAAATACCTACAAGAGAATAAAATATGTTAAAGGTTGAAAATATTATTAAGATTTTTAGTAGATTTTTCCATACCCCATTTTGCTTTTAATGACATGATTCATAGAAAATGTATGAAAGATTAACATTCTTCGTGAACAATATGCCTGATTGGTTGTTGTGTTTTGAATGAAAGTAAGGTGAAATGTAGGGCCATGATGAGGACGATAAGATGTCATTGACCACTGGCCATAAAACATCAACTTGTAAGAAGTGATAACATAATGAAATCTATTAAACCCAACATTCTGAGACACTATGAAGGATTGTTGATGGAAACCATGTGGTTTGAGGTGCAATTGTGTCTTATGATTATATGAAAGCATTTTGTTCATTAGTGTCTCATGTGTTGATGTTTGTGAGCTTGTAGCAGCGAAGCTGCCGCGTGCGATTGCGTACCTGCTTAGGTCAAGCCACGCGTGGTTAGAACAAAGAGAAGCATGCACATGCAGACACACACATGTCTCGCCAATTTTGGGAAAGCATCTCATGTGCGCCAATTTGCTGCCAAATCACTGTGTTTCCCTCCTTGAAAGTACTACTTGCTTCTGCTACATGAGAAATAGTGTCGATTGGTCTAAAAACAGATGTCGTAAAAGACACTTGTTCCGTGGCACGTGATGGTAGTGGCCCACATTCTTGCATAAGGACAGTGTATGTAGATGCTTGCAATGGCACTTGTGTTGTCTTGGCTGATTATGGTGTAACAAATGCTGAGTGCTCTTATAAGGATGGCACAGAATGTCTACACCACCAAAGTAGTATGTTGCTACTCCTGCTGCTACTTTTGCTAAGAGCACCACCTACTACTCTGACACCATGTTGAACATGGTATGGTCTCTGTTGTGTTGAAGCCGAATGGCACAAAGGTTGGTCATGCTGCAAGCTTAGGAGAAGCCAACATTGCTCCTCTTCTAGCTTCTATAGGGATAGTGAAAGCTGCCTCACCAATCCACACTATAACTCTTCTAGTTGCTACTTTCGCTTGTAGTACAACAGTAGTGGCTAAACAAAGAATCTACTACTTTGATATCATGTTGATATTTGTGAGCTTATAGTAACAAAGCCGTCGCGTACTCGGATGTAGCAAGGGGTTCTCGTACTGCCACGCGATCTTTATTTGCCCAGCAAGCTTGCCTTGTACAAAGCATAACGGAAGCAAAAGTATGGAGTTTAACCTTATTAAATGTACAAGTATTGCATCAAGAACAACAACTATTGAAACAGCTCAGCAATGCTCTTTAGCATGCCTCCTAGCCCTAAACTAGGGCATAACGCCTCGTTAGGGTGTCAAGGCCGTCAGAGCTAGGGTTTACGCATAGCCATTGTCGGAAAAGTGAAATGCCTTACGGATGTCAGGGCGTTCTCCTCCTAGGCTAGCGGGCCTTGCCAAGCGTACACGGGTCTTGGAGGGATAGACCTCCACCCAGGCAGGGTAAGCTTACCACGCTTACAAGAATCTTTGAGAAATCACCACCATCGTCCTCCATCTAGGCTAGCACGCAAGTGTAAGGCTTATAAGGGTTTTGGAAGGATCTCCAACAGTATTGTTGTTCAAGGTGCTCAGGTGCTAAGGCATGGAGCCTTCCACATGGTGTTGGAGAGATGATAGTGGTGAGGCTGGGATATTGAGAAGTGGCGAGGCCTACACGTTTTATACTTGAGCTGCGGGCAAGTTGACCACTTGAACAAGAAGTTTCCTTTAGGTTGTTCAAGTCTGCGGGCACCTTTGCCTTACCGTTCACAAGATTCCACCGGATGGAATCTTCCTACGATCGTGGGATCTTATTCATTCCATTGTTCCTCCACGGGGAAGCTTCCTCCTTTAGGAAGCTTCATCTGGTATTGTGGTGAAACTTCAGCCGAAGGTTGCTTGTTCATTAGGCTTTCCTATGTTGATCATTCATCTTGACATGCTGCCGCATCAGGCCCGTTCATTAGGATCCACCTAAAAATTGCACAAGATTCACCCAAGAAGATTTGATGGCTTGGGCTTCGTATTTGATTGAGGTGATGTGTGCAGGCCTCTTGTTGAGGATGCAGGTGCTTGTTCGATCATTAAAGGCCCTTCTTGACTTGAGTGCCTTTGCAACACTATGTATGTCTGTGTTGCCAGTAACATGCGCTCTTAACATCTGCATGCTTGTGCATAAAGCACCTTTCACACCCTTAAAGGCTGCTCTTCAAAGAAAATTTGAATTTTTTTTGTTAAGATTCTCAGCGAAGGCGCAACTGATAGATTCATGGAAATATGTATAAAATCCTCTTAGAGCAGTGGATTAGAGTGTCGTTTGTGTCATGCTAAAACTGTAAATCAGCACTGTCATTGCTCATTCCAATATCACGATGATACGTTTTAGGTTTTTTTAATATTAATCAAAATGAGAAAGACCATGTGTAGTGGTAGTGTACCACGTGGCTTGAACAAGGTGTGGCTTCTGGGGCAACACATGGGATGAACTGGGCTGGTAAGTTCCTCAATTATCGCACTTTCGGAAAAATGGGCCAGTTATCTCATATTGTGCTAAAACATGGAATTGTGTCAAATGAAAGAATTGTTTAAGATAAATCTGCATTGCCTTACTAAATGGAAACAAGCAAATAATTGCTTTTATGCATAAGATTGTTTTTTGAACGAAATGTGTACACGAAATGATGGTTATACTCGAAAGAGAAAGGAATTCAATAAATGTTATTGTTTGATTTTCCATTATGGTGTAATTATTAGTATTGAAATCATTGTTTCTTTGTAAGACACCTATGTCTACATGTATGGATTTTAAATAATAAATTAAATATCATTTAATCAAAGTAGCATCACATAAACGGGAATGATTATGTATGAGAACCTGTTATCAAGTATTTGTTTCAATTTTTTCATGTATTGTCCAATTTTCCAAAAGCTAAAATTTAATCACAAACTAGTAAATGGTTTGAATCAATTTTAACAATATTTATTGCGTTACTTGCTTATATTGGATTGAATTCGTTTCATTTTTATGTCTAAATAAATGCATTAGTTTTATCATTGATTTAGTAACATCGTCTTACAAAGTTGCTTGAGGTGAGTTATGATTTCTTGTTTTCTTGGACTTCACAACATTAATTGCATCACCTCTTGTTCAATACAATATGATTTGTTTTACCAATTTCAATTTCTTGAAAGCTTAGAGGATGTTTCATACATAGGTGAGTAGTTTCAGCTTTTTTTAGAAAGATAAATGAAAACTTATGATGACACAATAAACTTGGTTGGAATGATGTTTTTTCACGGAGCTTAGATTACAATTACTTGATTAAATTTAAATCTCATGGTGCATCTTTGAATTTCGAATGTTTTTCAAGGAAACATTTGTATTCGATGCGGAGTTTGACTCCTATCCTAAGGCGTTGTGTCTATAATTGGGATTTGTACCTTGATAGTATCATAGTTTCTCTTGGTTACCGAGAGAGCCCTATTTTGAAAGCTCCTGACTAGCGTATACGTAACTGATCTTGGGTGAAAAAGAAACATGATACTCGATGAAGAGAAACATGGAAAAACGTGCAATAAAATCAGATGATGGTGGCATTCATTTGTTTAGCACCAAACAAATTGATGATGGCATGGATTCTTCTGACGGGTGCATTTTGTGGCTGCGTTATTTAAGGGAGCTTTTCAATTGAATTAGAACAAATAACATGGGTGTATGAGTAACTTTATCTAACTGGATAACCAAAATTAATGTCAAAATTTATTGGCTTTGCTATCCGCTCGTTGGTTAGAATAGTACATGCAAGATTGGTTTCCAATGATAGCACGTCATGCAAATGTGCGACTTGAAAATTAGCATTATCTAGACATAAAGGCATGAAGTTGCCATTTATAATATGCTAGCAACTAAAACAGGTTGTTACCATGGTGGCTATCTGGACTCGTCGCCTTGCGTCTTTGCGAGTCGCAAACCAAGCAGTTCGTACATAGTTGCCCTTTTTCGAAAATTTCCACTAGATTTCATTTTTCATGATGAATTTTTGAGAACCATTTGATTATGGTAGAATAATTGTTTGAATAATCCTTATTGCATGTAAGCGCTTCATTGTTTCATCAAAATGATTGAAAATTGAACTTCGTTTTTTTGTGGTTGAAGTAAACTTATTCATGGGCTTAGTATTCATGAAAGATTTTTGTTTTTATCTTATACAAGCATGATGGCAATGAGAAAAAATATTGTGGTGGAGCTTGTTGAAACTTCAAGAATAATTGGCCTTGGTTATTTACATTTCTTGTTAAGAATCGTTCTCAACTGAGGACATGGGTTATGTTTCCTTCAAGCAGATTTTAGCTTTTGAGAAAAACATAACCTATTTTCGTTTTTTCCCAAAACTAAAAAAAAATATTCATTAAATTTTTATTTATCAGCTGATATGAACTCAATCAGATTATTTCATTACCTTCATGTACCTTCATGATGCTTCGTTCGCCACAATGCAGGCTCTTAATGCCAATATTCTTGGTGATTTTCACTTGTCATTGCATTGGAGTTGTGGTATGTGAATCCAAAAGAATTGTGGCTCAGTTAGTGAGGGTGTTTATACGAAATAATTCTACATAGTGCTTGGTCATGTTTTCATGTGGTGAGTTGTTGGAGGATTTGAGGGATATGAATAGAGTGCGGCTTGTGTTTTAAAAGATGTCTTCTCGTTTTTGTTAAAGTTTGGTTGGGGCTTGAAAACAAAAATACTTTTCTTTCTTCATTTGTTTTATTTTTATATTTTGGTTAGATCACGTTAGATGAAAGCATGTGTGATTGTAAACCATGTCTTGTTAAATGCGTAAACATTTTCTTACTCATTTATTTAGACATTGGAAAACGCATATCTGATTTTTGAATAGAAGTTGGTTTGAACATTACTCTGATTGGTTTCCACTCATAGATTTGGTGAGAGCTTAACTTGCATCAAATGGAGATAGGGTAAACAACCTTTGTATTTGTTGATTGGTTTTTTTGGTGTATATGGTAAGTCGTATCCCCAGGGAATTCCGGAATGTGTTAATTGGCGGCAAAAGGTTTTCATCTGTCGAAATTGCAAGCAAGTTTTAAGTCGCGATTAGCAGTGCGACGGGTGCAGTCTGACAGAATTCTCTTCAGTATGGATCTCGGCCCGAACGCAAGCCGCGGCAATTATTGCGAGAAAGTTGAGCCCCAGGTGAGCCCGCACGCATCAGCGGGTTTGCGGAACTCTCTGAGTGGTGGCTCGATGTCTGTTCTTCCCGAGTCGCGACTGGATTTTGGTATTGGGTAACGTGCATTCAACAGCCGAATAGTTTCCGGAAATTAGTGCTTCAAAGTCTACCAGTTCAATTTTATCCATCGTTGACCGTAAGAGTTTTAATCTATTTTCCCTTAGAAATATTTCCGGGGAATAGTTTCCTAAAATCACTAAGTCATTATGGTTCGAGTTTCTCCCATGCCCCGCGGTTGTGGAGCTTGGGGGGTTTATATCGACGGTGGCGGAGTCATATCCCCAGAAAATATTTTATAATTGGAAACGTTTTCTCGCTGTCATCGGAACCGTCCTGGTATTTGATGAAAGTGCTGCGAGTCAACGGTAGATGGTAATTCGAGTCGGATAGAGCATCGTGCAAAATGAAGATACTCCAAATGGACATAGTTTGGGGTGCGTTTGGATTGCATCGCATTGGCCGTGCTATCCTCGAAACCTGTGCGACGTCCGGTTCATCGTTGTGGCTCGCGTGTGCGACTGTATGTCCAGTGGCTGTCCTCGACTTTTGCGCGGAAGCTCGATCGCACGGTTGTGCGACTTGGGTAAGGCTCACGTCGTGCGCCCGTGGGCAGCTGGAGGACGTCGCACGGTTGTGCGACGCAATCCAACCAAACCCTTAGATTTGCGATTTTCGGTCCCGTACAAAAGAGTTAAGGTCAATTGCTTCAGCACGTACAACTTCGGAAGTGAAAATCGCAAACTAAAAGGACTCTTATCCTTTTTTCCGTCACATTGAGCGAGCGCGAAGTTGTTTGCCACGCCTAGAACCACTTTTAGCTCCTCGACCAGCGACAGCGTATATCAGATGGAACATTAGTGACATACGAAGGTCCATAAACTTTTTTATTGCTTTCGGGGCGTTCTAAAGCAAAGGAATGTTTGATATTTCAGACAAAACACCATCAAACCTTACACCAAATGCTGCAATTCTAAGAAAGGGGTGAGGTGAAAAGTAATAACATACATAATACATTTAAGGGTAACTATATGCGAACTGCTTGATTTGCGACTCACATACACGGAAGGTGACGGGTCCACATCATGACAATGGTAAGTGCCTGTTTCGCTTGTCAATAAATTGTTAATGTCGAATTCGGAGTTTTATGTCTATTTTATGGCTATTTTCAAGCCACAGATAAGCGATGACCTGCCATCCTCAGAAACCAGTCTCGCATGTAGTGTTCGAGCAACCGAGTAGACAACGCCCCTAATCGATGGGAAAATTTTTGAGTTCTCAGCAAGTTGACAAAGTTTCTCGAACACACACTATACTTTTCTTCAATTAAAAGACAAACGAATCAATTTCACATGAACCGACGAACAGTAACCAAAATTTTCCCAACAACGAGGAACATCCAACCCACCGATCCTACGGACTCCGAGGCCGTTTTCATTGGTCCAAGATGCATATGCTGAGATCCTGATTTTTCGATGTATTTGGAATATTTTTTTCCCATTTCAACTGAGCTGTTGGAATAAGACGAGAGTATTCAAAGAGTATTCGTCTATCCATCGGTTTCAATCCATGCATGAATTTGACAACATTCAACATGATAATTTTCTCCCTCAGACGGGCATCCAATGGGACGATGCTCCCAAGACAGGCCCCTCCCACAGACCAGAAGGGCGAAGGCATCATCTAACTACGATTTCTGACAGAAGGCATCCCGCGTCAAGACAGGTGTCGAGCAAGGCACCTCGGACAAGTTAATAATATATTCAAACATATCTTTCAATCCAAATCCTCATGAAAATATCTTTTTTCTTAATTTTATCCTCTCAATGTACGAAAGAGGCCAACTCAAAATGATATTCTATGTCAAATAAATATGAATTAGAAAACTATTTCAATCAAATAATCACGATATGATGAAAACCTACTTTCACAATTTCAACTTAAAGCAACATGCTCAACATTATTACCCAAAAAGAAAAACACGTCGATTTAACTACAATTTGTTTTGTAGAATCAATATTCACAATCCAATACATCCATCCATAAACAAAAGATTATTTAATATTTTGAATGATTCAACAAATTCGGTTACAAATTAAAAACAGTATGAAAATTACCGATCACAATATGAAAAATATTAGTGTTTTTTGTTTTTCAGTTTTTTTTATCCATTTTGAAAAATATTGGCTGACTCAAAAAAGTTAGAACTATGATCAAAAAAGCTATTATCTCAATTCACATGATGAAAAATTAATCATGAAATAAAATATCATTCACAACATGAAAAATTCAAATTATTTTTCAATTTCTTGAATTATTCTATTTTTGTGATTAAACACTTATCGTAATGTTTTCATGAATAAGTAATTTTCTTACGTGGAAATGATAAAAGCCGACTAAAAGACCTTTGAGAGGGTTCAAGGAAAAACTAGATCACAATTTGCAGCCTTCAAAGCAGTGTGAGATAGAACTCTCACGTCTTACAAGGTGACTGTCGCTCATACCGCTAGGCTAGGAGAGTGTGCAAGAAGGTGAACTTTGACAAAGTGTATCTCAGGCAAATGAAACATGAAAGGGTTGTTTAGAAAGCTATGATCATGTAATTTCTCACCATGTAGTTGATTCATAAATTCATGTTACTTGAAGACCTACATTCATTTCTGTAATTTCAGTTTGTGAAACGTGAAACTTCTCCGACACAGTTGGTCCTACCTAGGCGGACCATAGTGAGCCTGGTCACCTCCATAAGGGCTACCCTTGTTTCCATCGGTGGTTTCAGAGCTAGAACAAGGCATTGCATTATCCTTGAGGAATTTCTTGTTTCTTTTTATGTGAGAGAGTCTATTTTGGGCTGAACGTTGAGTTACCATGGCATCATCCACTATGGTGGTGACTAACGTCAATGTCACCAAATTCGAAGGCAATAACGTATTAAACTCGAGAGGTTGTCAAATTTCTCTAAAGAAAAGATTTTTTAACAATTTAATGCAACAAAGTAAGAATTTTTTATGTTCATAAATATACTATACATAGAAACAAATTCGATGTTTGAGTAGCTAACATAAGTTTTACAAAATTATAGGAATGTATTTTATTGATTCAAAGTGAAACACCTATTTGAGTTATTTTCCAACCTAGCATGAATTTCAATAATTAAGAGAAATATATCGAGCTTTAAATTAGATGAAAGGAAACGTATTAGGATACCTTTTCTTGATTAATTTTTTGCCCTTAGAGCTAAATGTTTTTTTTTTTTAAATTTCCCTTTCGATCTCCATGAGATTTATTAAACACTTAAGTTTCCATACACTATCCTTTTTGGAAATCTTGAATAATTTGGATTATTATGAAATGGCATGGTAAACATGTTATGTAATCGGTTGAAATAGCTCTATCATCCACATTCCCGAAGGGCGGACCCTCCAATATTGAGTGCGGATCTTTATGTCCCCCATATAGAGCACTTTAAGATATAAGAATGACGTATCTGGCTCCCTCGCCATGCGCGATCATCGACATGCGTCGCTGATCGAGCATGGCGAGGAGGGTCATGTGACTGTCGCTCGATCGTGACCCTTGATCCCTCGGGAGATCGCAATCGAGCGATGACCCATTTTGTTTTATTTTTTTTAATGCACAAACCCCCTATTACGATTTACGGTGTTCAATGTTTTGCGTGGGCGGAGCTCGCGCAAAACATAAAACCCTACATCGTAATAGGGGGTATGCATGTTGAAAAATAAATAATAAAAAAATGGATCGTTGCTCGATTGCGATTGAGTGAAAACGCCCATGTCATTTTTTTATTTATTTTTTCCATTACACACAAAACTCGTTAGGTTTGCGAGACAAACACCTTCAAACCCAACCCGGAAATACATTCGAGGTTGAAGGTTTTATTTTTTGCTCGGGCATCGCCTGGGCCTCACGGTAGCGGGGCCTAGCAGATTCCCTTTAAACGCATGGGGCGTCTCGGAACCCTCACGCAAACCCCTCGCAAACCCCTCCCTTGAACAATCACAAACACCTGAAACGTGGGGTTTGTGATTGTTCAAGGGGCGTAACGATGTCATCCATCGGAAGTTGCATTTCATGTAGCGACGACATTGTGTTCAGGTGCTGTTTTTGGATACGTTGTTGTTTTTTTGCGATCGGTGGATGTTTCAGTGTTCAAGTTCGGATCAGTTGGGTTTGGGGTTGTTAAAGAGCGATACATGGATATGGGGGATGTATCGGGAAATCGATGGGTATATGGTCACACCCCTGTTTTTAATACATTGATTATGAAACAAGAATTATCAATACGTATATTTTTCATGTTATTAAACCAAAAACGTAGAATATATAACGAAGTTGAAACTTGAAAGTGGTGTCTTAAGATGTAATGAGGAATGATTTTGCAAAATAACTTTGGATTATTAGATTATTTTTTCCATAGTCTGACTCATTTAAAAAAAGGACATATTTTCTTCTTTTGTACCTTTTTCCTTAGAGAAAATGTGTCGAGAGGAATGAAATGTCGAATACTTATGGAGGATATGTAGAGAAACTTTACATTTTAATTAATTTATCGCTCATAGGAACTTGTGAAGTTTATTAATTTTTTTTATATTGCGTTTTCATTATATTGTTCTGAAATTTTCTTGCGTCGTTTTACTTTATCATTGTAAGAGTTTCCTTTATGGATCTCAAAGGTTGATTTGACCTTTCAACGTCCGTATTGTTGAATCTGATGTACATCGCTGGTAGTCGTCGCTTAAAATGGTTCCAGGCATTGCAAGATTTTCGCTTTTGCTCTACGCGACGGAAACAGGATTCGGGGCATTCTGCTTCGCGATATCAATTTTTCGAAGTCGGACGGGCTCAAGGAATGGTCCCCAAGAGTTTGAGGCCCGCGACTTCGCCGTGTGGCGGCCGTCACCGCACAAATCTTGGAGCTTAGGGATGAAAGATTGCATACTGGCCGCCCTCTCCTTCCACCCAGCCCCCTCCTTGCTCTCCCGGCCCCAACCGCACCAACACCCCCTCCTCCAACTCCCCCAACCCATCTGCCCCCAACCCAGCCCCCGAACCCCCCCATGAACACCACGTGC
>SZWC01005892.1:1203-21823 GCA_023375785.1 Penium margaritaceum
CACACACACACACACACACACACACACACATACACACACACACACACACACACACACACACGTCTGTGCAAGAAAGTAAATCAACATGGTTGCCGTGAAAACCAAGTGCCCCTCTTAAGCAATGACTTGCTCAAGTTCTACGGATTTCTTGCCGGCTTCACCCATGTTTCCACGACCGCTTGGATGGCATGAGGATTTTGCAAATGGGCCAGCCTGTAGCTCTTTGAAGCATCTCATATACAATGTTGTCGTAAACAACTCACTATGTTGGCATGCGCACGTACACTTTAGGATGATGTGGACAGTCCTGCATGCATGGTTGCTTTTGTGGTTGTTTAGGCTAGTTATTGGGTGCTTATCCTGCTAGGGTCATGCTGCCGGGACTGGCACTGGCCATCCGGTGGCAGTCACTCTCAGATTTATTCCAAGGAGGTGTGGGTTGACCACATGGGTAAAAAACTACTTAGAAGCTTCCTAACCTCGCTGCTGCTGACGTGGCGACATTGTCCAGTGAGCTAGCGCACGAGGAAGCAAGAAGGTACAAGAAACAACAAGGATTAGGCTAGGGAGACGCGCAACGTATTATAAGCTACAATAGCTTAAAAATGCATAGAGAAATGACAATTGACAAGCACACAACATAAATACCTCCCACAGCGCATGGCGGGTGATGCACACAATGGTGTCAATATGTAGTAAATTTTCCGCAAACAATTGTTGTTGCCATATCTATGCACGTAGGTATCCAAACGCAACATCATCTAAACCTAGAGATGCAAAATCTTGAGTCAGATCCTACAACTAGTAAGACGTATAGGTTCAGCACAGATCGGTGGACAAAAAATCATGCAAACCTGGCTCAAGAGCTAGTCCACCGAGAAAACTATATCGAGTGCAGAAAAGTTACAGAGCACCCCAGAAAGCATTTGGGATGTGACAGCAGTTGTCTAGGAGTTGCTGGTAGGTGAGATCACCACCTACAGTGAATCAAGGTGAATCCGCATCAAGGATCTGCATGAGCATAGACACGACCGAGTGCTCACTGTAAGCTGCATAGAGAGACGGGGACTGCTCATCTCACAACACTTCCTCATGATCTGATGACATGAATGTCCATACACGTGCACAGGTACGCAACGAGATGCTCAACAGTCCACACTCACACACCCAACTCTCTGCAACCATCAGGCAAGGAGAAAATCTCAACGAAACGAATGGCCACCATGAACTTTTTGTCTGCCAGTGCCTTGGTCAGGGTGTCAGCCCGTTGCATGTTCGTGCCGTCCCACATGACGGGGATCACCTGTCACTCCACAAGATCATGCACAAAATGATGCTCAACAGGAATTGTTTCGTGCCCACATGAAAAACACAAGGTTTCTTAGTAATGGCAAGAGCACTCTCTTTTGTCATAGTACAAAAGGACGCAATGCAATGACTAACGCAACTCACAAAACAAAAGTTGCAGCCACACCGCCTCAAGACCCCAGGCCCCAGCGTAACACACTCAGCCTATGAGGAGCTATGTACAATGCAACCTTGCTTGCCGTTGGGCCACGACACAACTGTGCCACCCAGCATGAACACAGAGTAAATACGACTGCATCCATCAGGAATCCACGTACAGTCGCTATCTTTGTAGCCGTCAACAACCACCAAATACTGCCGTCGAAAGCACAGTCCAGGGCAAGATGTGGAAACCATAAAATGCACCACTCACATTGTCGTGTGGAGGGCTCTCGCCCATAAACACTATAAGAGTTGTGCAAGGAGGTTTACAGTGAAGGTGATGTCGGTTCGTGTGATTGCGAAAAAGTACATGAGAGAGCCAATGAGATGTAAGTAAAACTTCACGTTCATCGTCTCTCGGAGCTATATTGGATCATCCACCTTGAGGAAATCCTGCCTGTTAGGTGTAATAGGGGTGGAGGCTGTGGGAACTGCACCATGGAGGTCAGCAAACCGCTCCTCCACGACGTGGGCGCAAAAGTACTTGATGCAGCAAGAGTGTCCGCCGCTAACGATCATGTACAATTTCCATCCTGAGGAATATTGTTGCAGGACCAAGGTCATTTATCCTATAGGCACCCTGAAGGACTACCTTGGCCTCCTTCATGGCCTCCATCGAAGGAGACGCGATCAGGACATCCTCAAAACAACATGGTGGTAAAGCTATCAACAATGTCTCTAAGAAAGAGTGACGTGTCGGCATCACTCTGCACGTAGCTGGCACGTGTTAGTGTCCTAGTGATCTCCAAGGTCCAGCATCGGGGTGACAACTTCAAGCAGTACAAGGCAAGCGCCAGACCTTGTAACCAACCTCAAAGCCTGGTGGTTAGACCATGTAGATCTCCTCTAGAATGCCATCGAGCAACATATTTTTCATATCGATTTGGTGCATTGCCTAATAGTGGTGAGCAACAACCCCGAACAAGGCGTGAGCGGTGGTCATACCGTTGTGCACGTATTAGTGGTATCCACACTCTTAGCCTGTGAGAATCCCGTGGCTGTCAAGTCGACATTGTAGCAATCCAGTGAGCCGTTAGGATTCACCTTCTCGTGGAAGACCCACTTGACCTGTACAGCCTTCCGTCCAAGTGGGAGGTTGACAAGCTCAAAGACACCATGCTCACGGATGACTCTCACAGGAAGCACGCCATGGCTCTGCATCCTTACGAGAAAATACCTCCTTTAACGTACTTGGATCAGGCACCGTTGAGGGTGGCCAAAATGCACGGACTTGACCTGACCACAGCAAGGTTAGCTTTGACATTGCAGGCGAATGAGAACTCATGAGAGACCAACTCGTGGCCTACAGGGCATGTTGGATGCACCTCAGTGTAGTTTTCCTTGGCACTCAGGCCAAGGGCCTTTGTGCCAGGCTTGCCACTATGAACTCTGTGAGTTAGGCGTCTAGGCGCCAAATCAGTCGTACGCTTTGCTGTAGATGCTAGTGGTCAAAGGCGGCCACCGGGCTCTCGAGAGTGCCCCGATGCTCACGTACTCACCTTAGACTGCATAAAAACGGGTTGGACCATAGTAGTAGGGGTTGTGGAATAGCAGGGAAGGGAAGAGGATGTAGGAGAATCATGGAAAGTTGCAGATGGAAATAGTGTCACCGGTGTGGGATCGTGTGTGCCAGAGGACATGGACAGAGACATTGGACCAGATGTGCCAGAGGGCAATGACGCTAACACGGCATCAGGTGTATGAGAGGGGCCTGGCACTGGTAGGGGATTTGGTGTGTCAGAGGGGACTGACGCTTGCACGGGATCAGGTGTGCCAGAGGGGCCTGCCACCGGCACGAGATTAGGTGTGCAAGATGGGCCTGATGATGGCATGCGATCAGGACTGCCAGAGGGGAGAAACGTTGGCATGGGATCAGGTGTGCCGGATGACTTGACATCAGCACGAGATTGGATGTACTGAAGGGGACTGAGACTAGCACATGATGAAGGATCGACGAGGGGATCGACGAGGCTACGAGACCCACAACTACGATGGATGGATCGTCAGCATCCGGGGACCAGACCACAGGTGAGGATGCCCGGATGGACCCATCCGGAGGACTAGACTTCTCCATCCATCAAGAAGCAACACAGGTGAGAACGTGGCTCACGACTAGCGATAGAATGCTCAACAGGTTGTGGTAGGTGAGAGCCTAAAAGAATAGAGTGTCGCGAGACTCGATAATGTGATGGAAAGTGGGTCCCAAAAGCGACAGGCCTTTGACCGCGGGAAAAGGCCAAGGTAGGCACACATGGGACCCCGAGGTGAGACCTTGGACCCCTACTGGTCCTCGATGTACAAGATGCAGGCTAGAGAACCTCGGAAGCAAACGACATGGAGATCAGTGCAATGGCCAAACCACAGTGCGTACGGCGTGACATGGTCCAGAAGAGGACCATGTTGCAGGCGGTTCCTGATTCCACATCATGTAGGAGAAGCCCTCAAAGGCAAAAGATTCTAGAAGACCGCACTCAGAATTGCATGAGTATCATAGTGGAAAGAGTGGTATAATCAGCAGAGTACTCAATATAGAGACCCATCGGAGTGTAGGCACAAACAGATGGCAGGTTGAGCTCTAGACAAAGAATGTAGAGCACGTCAGAAATATACAGGGGGACAGACAGACCATCAAAACGTACGAACGAAAGATCCTGGGCTGGCAAGGAATCACCAGATCCTGTGTGAAAGGACCAAACTGACGTATGGGGAATGACAAAAAAGACGGCGCAATGAAAGGTCATGTGGTGATTGGCACTGGATTCAATGATCAAGGTCCCCTCACGACCTGTCCTTCACGCTGTGCAATGGGCCGCATAACACTCCAAGCTGCCGGACCTTTAGCAGCGACAAAATAATCATGCGGGATAGCATGAATCTGGGACTCTTCATACCACTATGTACGGTCAGGCCCGAAGTCATCACAGGCAGTCGACGCTCTCCCACACGCATCATCACGAGCCATAACCGCAAAAAGACAAGCATATTGTGGACCGCACAGTTGTGTCAGCACACTCACACTTCCCAGTGTGTGGAGCACCAGAAGGTGACAAATCTCCATGATGATGTGATCACATGGTTCTGCAGGATCAGCATTACCGGCGGCGTGTGGAGTGTCAACTATCGTCCTGGTCGCGGGGCCGGTCTTGGTGGTGCTTGAGGTAGCTATCTTCTGGGTATGTGCAGCCTAAAGGCCTTGCATAATCCGCATCCCGTCAAGAGGTTGTGCGCACTCCATGTGTGTCCCCACAGTTGTAGCAACAACTGAACATCCACTTCCACCACCGGACTATTGCGGACACTACTACTACTATTGTTGCTGCTGTCCCGTACTACGGCTCTGTTTGCCCTTCTTCCCCTGTGCAATAGTGGCCACGCCCTGGAAAGAGGGAGACTGAGAGGAGGGTGAGGACGAGGCGCTAAGGAGGAAAGGGTTTGTTGGTGAGGTGGTCGTTGCGGTAACCAACAGACTCGCTTGATGGACCTGGGCAGCCTCACGCATGAAAGTCCGCTAAAAGTAGTATAATGGGTCCAAGGGAGCAACTCCAAGGAGTCCAAAAGCTCGACGAGAATTTCATGGTGGAAGTGGGTGAACCTGTCGACGAACTCCACGTGGGCCCCGACCATAATGGTGTGTAGGGCCACTGCTGGGAGCAGTCAACGGCACCTAGGTGAGTGTTGATCCGCATGGCTTGCCAATTGTAGGCTGCCGCTGACTAAAAGGGACCCTACGGAAGGGAGCTGGACTCCCAGATCTGCACCATCATCATTGCATGGGTCTAGCCTGCCAGCAAGGTCAGGACCAACTCCCAGCCGGTGCGGGATCCACTTTGGTGCCCGTACCAGGGGCCCTCAAGAAGGGGCGGAATTCCTGTGGCACATCGTAAAGCAAGCTGCGTATTGCTCTTGTTGCAACCTGCGCCTGACAGGGGGTCGACTATCTGATACGAGCTCAAGGCATATGGTAAGACGCCCTCTCCATCCGCTCACACTAAGAAGAGGCTATCCCAGGCATCGAACCCATCGCTATCGTAACGTGATGGTAGGGTCTCGAAATCCTTCGACCGTCTATCCATGGGAAGGAAAACCTCAGGGACATGCTTGATCGCACAGGGGATCAGAAGCCAACCAAAGGACACACCGGGAGAGTGATGCATCGAGAATGAACACGCATGCAAACTGGAATCCTGTATGGGTGTGGTCCGTTAATCCAATTGGAGACGGCTCATTGCCTCACAGTAGGGGGCCATAAACACAGTGACCAGTCACTCCAGTGCCTTGTGACTGCTGCTTAAGACCGTCACTATTGCCACTGCTGTTGTTGTATCTAGCTGGCATCTGCTGCTGCACGTCATTTTGCACCGTGGGTTGGTGGGTCCTCCTAGGACCATGGCTGTAGCAATGACTCTCACAGCTGCTCTCACTGCTATGTCTGTACTGTACAGCTGCTGCCACTGCTCTTTTTGATACCATGATAAACTGCTAGGAAGAATTTTAGCCTTGCTTCTGATGACGTGGTGACACTGTCCAGTCAGCTCGCGCTCTTATAAGGAAGCAGGTGCAAGGGTTAGGCTAGGGAGACACGTAAACTTTTACAAGCTCTAATAGGTGAGTAATGTAGAGAGAAATGAAAACCAACAAGCACACATCATAAGTGCTCGTTGCAGCGCATGGCGGGTGATGCACACGAAAATTTCGGTTTGTCCTAAAACTGCCCCAAAACCACTCATTTTTCCACTACTCTGTGTATTGGCATCCAAACAAAACAGTGTCTAAACCTAGAGATACAGATTCTTGAGCAAGACGTTACAACTCATCACACGCATAGGTCTGGGACCGATCAGTGAACAAAGAATACAAAACATGGAATCTGGGCTCATGAGCCTGTCGATCGAGAAAACTCTGCCGGCTGCAGAAAATTTGTAGAGAATCCAGCAAGCATGTGGGATATCATATCAGTTTTCTGGGAGCTGCTGGTGGATAGATCACCACCTGTCAGTGCTCTGATTCCTGCTAGGTCCGCATAGCGGATCTGCACAAGCAATGAAATGGCAGAGTGGTCACAATAAGTTGTACAGATAGATGGGGACAACTCACATCACAACAAGCACCTTTGCTGCATTGGGACCCTCCTTTGCATCACTTTTACCCTCGCGTCGCCATCCTGGCGTCGCTTCCTGAGTCGCTGCCAATTTACTCTCCATTAGAAGAGGAGGAGGCTGCCATCAGTTAGTCCTATGTGGCATGATGGGAGGAGGAGCAGTTGCAAGACGGGAAACACAAGTGCAGGCATTAACGTCACATGCATGTGCCAGGCGAGTACGACTTGGACGAGGTAGCTGTAGATTACAAACATAAACAAGAGAAGATGGAAAGCCAAGTCTACACGGCCACAAAAACATCCCGGCAGGTGGTTTTCACAACATCCTCGGTATGCATGGACAGTTGGTCAGAGATCCCAATACCCATGTTGTCTCTCCAGTTGGTGGCACATGGCCACAACCACATTCTCTGTCACAGTCACAACCACAGGAGTCGCAGTCGTAGCCGCAATAGCCACAATTGCATCATGATCAGTAAGCTCAGAAGCACCCATAGCTGCCTCCAGATGGCGTCAGATGATCAAGCCACTACAAATACCCTTATGCATGAGGATCTTGCTGATGTAGAGGCTGTCAGCCTCTCCTATGCATTACTTGACGCTGCAGCAACTACAGCAGCCATGTTTGCAGTCACAGCTAGAGTCTCACGTGTACCCATAACCATTGCTAGTGGGTGTGTCAAGGATTGATTTGCACGGACAACCTCTACATTAGAGCCACTAGAAGCAACTGATGTGAAGGTTTCTGCACAGAACTCCACAGGAGCTGGAGTAGTTGCTACTCCAGCTACTATAGGAGTCACATCAGCTTCATCTACTGTTCAGTCCATTTGGGATACAATCCTCTCTTCTGTTGTCTTCACCGTAGCAACTACCTCTCCCTCCACAGATCACATCTATATACTCATTGTTGCATGTGCAGCAGCAACGACCGTTCCCATAACAGCACTGACCAAATTCCTATGCCTCATTGCCTGAGCAGCCTCCTGGGTCTCTGTTATGTCTGTATCCGTCATTGCTATACTGCATCCACTCTTTTTCTTGTTGCCTCATCCTCCGTGGAGTACACATTCTACCTTACGACAACTCCCTCATGGGCAGTCTTGCATAACGTTGTGCATGGTCCTCCCATGGCCTGATGGATATTTCTTAGACGTTTTGAAAAACGTCTAAGAAATATCCACCCTCATGGGCAGTTTTGCATAATGTTGTGCATGGTCCTCCCATGGCCTCCGCTGTAGGTTTCAGTGACATCCTCATTTGCTCAAAGTCTCCACTTTACACATTCCTACACACAATGGGGCAGGGGAAACTCTATTAAAAACTTCTTTAAACATGCATCCTCATCTTTTCTTCTTTTTAGCATCCCTTACCACAGAGCAGCAATTGCAAAGCTCCATGATCAATTATGTCAGGCTCGCCTATCACTAGAACTTGCTGAGGGTCATCAGCTTGACGTTGACAACTCACAAACTGGGCTTGTTGCAGGAGTGGTTGATCTTGTCATTCAGTGTCTCATTGTTCTACATGATCCCGCCACTACGGCTACTCCTCTTGCTAGAGTTACAGACACTGATGGCACTGCCGACACTGTTGGCACCAACGGCCCAAAGGGTGTTGCTGGCTCATCCTCCTCTTGTACAATAACCACTGGTGCTGCTGAAAATCCCTCTCTTGTTGTAACCGGTATTGCACGCGCTCTTCTGTCCATTTCCTACTAGCACAAGTTTAAGACTGTGCCATAGTATTTCATTCACAAGCTCACCTTCTCCTCTTGGGAGGTATGATTTAGCATGTGGGCATAGCATGAGTTTTTTAGGCAGTTCACCTTCCCACGTGATCCCAGTGCTGCTGATCCCTTTGTTCCACTGCCAACAAAGTCCACACGTACTGTTTGTGCTCTTATCACTGTTTGCCTGACAACCTCACTGAGGACATAGGCCAGTACAATGCTGACCCAGAACGTGGCACCATTGCAGACCCTGTGAGTGCATGCACACTTTGCCCCCGCTGCAACACCATCACCGGTCATACTATCCATGGTGCACTCACAGCCTTGTTCAACTAGCTTCACATACATGCTGATGAGATGGCCGACAAGTACTAGGCACGCAGCTTCAGGCTACTTTATGATCCAGGTAAGGTCGTGACTGGGTGCCTCTCTGTATATCTCTCCACTATCAGTGGCCTTATGCATGAGATCTCTGACCTTTTCCTCCATGGTCCCCATGTTGAGCTTGAGCGCCTTGCATCTGAGCCCGCTGTTGCCTATGCTTCCCCTGGCATTGGTCACTCTATGAATTTACCGCTACACGTCTCGCCAACTGTTGTGGAAATCTACAAAAACAAGCTCCTGCATCACTCTGTTGTTGCTGTCTTCTTCACAACTATGTCATCTTCCTCTGCCTCCACCTCCTCATCCTTTGCTGGCACCACCTCTCACTCTATTGGTGGTGCTCATGCCACTCTTGGCGCTGGCCATGTTCGTGGCGATCGGGTTCTTGGTAATGGTGATGGCAATGGTGGGGGTCATGGAGGCAACGGTTGGTGCAACTCTTCCTGTGCCTCCAACTCCATCATCACCACTTGCTTGAACTGTGGCCAGACTGGCCACTCTGCCCCGAAATGTCTCTATTTCCCAAATGATGCACAAGTGGCTGCTGTTATGCATGGGTGGTGGGCACGCACTACAACATCGTCTGGGATATCCACCAGCTCCTCATCTCCATTTTGGTGCCAAATCTGCTACTGTGTCCTCTAGCATTTCTTCATCCTCTTTTCCTTTGGATCAGCTTCACCATGTCGCTCTCCAGCCCTTTGGCCATCTCGGACCTGGCGGGCTACCTCCTCCCAGTCAGACCCCATACCGTGTACTGCCATCAGTCTACTACGCACCTCCCTCCTAGCTGCATGATGGTGGTCACTCGCATTGTGACGACTACAACAAGTGTCACCATGATGACCGCCGTGCAGCTGAGCACAGCCTCAGCAAACCCTTCACTGGCATGCTCCTCCTTTGGAACAAGGGAGGTGAGAGTATTATGGGAACTGCATCTCCTCATACCTAATACATTGTTTCTCAGCTTTGGGATGATGGCTCTGGAACACCACATGGAACTCTTCCTACTGATATTCCTTTGGTCAAGCATTGGCAGTCCACCTCTCTCCCTTGTTGCCTTGCTACGTTTGGTCCTCTCCTATCTTTTGCACAGCTGCTATCTTTGGCATCTTGCCATCAGCCCATTCTTCCTCCAGTTTCTACCTCACTACCTTTGGCGCCACACATCATATGACGTTTTCTTGCTCTGCGTTTGTCTTGCTTGGTCCCGTTGGTTATGTGCATTTTTTTGCGCTGGCTCAGGCCAGCTGCTGCCCGTCCAGGGTGTTTGTTGTTTTCTTTTTTGGCCAGGAGGACTTGTTCTTGTCAGACGTTCTGTATGTGCCTGATTTCAAGGTCAGCTTGCTTTCCATGACCATCCTTAATGACCAGGGTATGGGCTTTGTGTCTAGCCCTAGCATTTCACCGTCCTGTTGCAATCCTCTGGACATTTTGTGTCACGCAGTGTTCTTTACAATTGTCTGTTGTGTTTTATCTTTTCTATTCCCTCGTCTTCTTCTGCCTCTGTACTTGTCCATATCGTGCCGTCCTTGTCTCCACAACAAACATGCCTTTTGCATCAACGTCATTGTCAAATTCATACCACTGCCATCGACAGCCTTCTTTGCATGCATCCTGCCCATTATCTTGATCCTATCCCCTTAAACATGTGATTGTCATGACTGCACTCAAGGAAAAATACATCGCTCTCCCTTCTCCACCTTTGACCACATCACCTCCTATCCTCTTGCTCTTTTCCACGCTGACATCATGGGTCCACTTCTTGATGACTTTCTTGGCAGTCTTGGCCATTTTATTCTGTGTCAGATTGATGGCTTCTTGTATTTTTATAGGTATTTGTCCTATGTCACAAGAGTGATGTTGCTGATATTCTCGAGCAGTGGTTTCCTCAGGCCAAGTATGCATCTTAGCATCAACTGCATGTGTTTGAATCTGACTGTGTTCATGAATTCTTTGGTTCTTCTGATCTTTGGTTCTTTGTTCTTTCAATGAAACCTTTAAACCTACGGGCGCTACATCACTATCCGTGCCCTTCTTGATCTAGTGGTAGATCATGACCTGAAACTCGAAGAGATGGATGTGAACAATGCCTTTCTGCATGGTACCTTGGACGGGGAGATCTACCTAGTACAACCATCTGGCTTTATCAATGGAGCCACCAAGATTTTGCACCTTCACAAGTCCTTATACAGGCTGAAGCAGTCTCCTCATTGCTAGAACGTCAAGATTACCATTCAAAAAGTTCTCAAAGTTTTACAAAGAGAGATTTTTTTTAGAAAAGTCTTGAAGTACGACTTCGGTCACCGTTCGATCGAGTTTTTGGATCACGTCATCAACGGTGAACAGATCACCATGGATAAAAAAATAGTGGCAGCAGTCACTGATTGGCCAAAGCCGACCAACGTTTGAGACGTTCACGTTTTTCTTAGCTTTTACAATTACTACCGGCGTTTTGTACAGGATTACGCCCGAGTGTCAGCAACTCTCTCCGGCCTCACTCGAAAATGAAATGAGTGGCGGTGGGAAGAAAACGAACAAGAAGCGTTCACCACTTTCCGGAATGCCCTGACCTCGGTTCCTGCGTATGATTAGCCGATCCAACGGTCGACTACATCATGGCTACAGACGCTTTAGATAGAGCCCATCAGCGTAGTCCTTCTACAAGACCATGGCAACGGAGAGCAACCGGTTGCATATATGTCAAAAAAACTGCGAGGACCAGAACCTAACTACATTGTACACGAGAAGGAGATGTTGGCGGTCGTACATGCATTTAAGACATAGCACTGCTATCTGGAATGCCGCCAATGCATCGTGCGCACCGACCACCATGCGCTGAAATATTTGAAGACGCAGCCAAATCTCAATTGACGTTGAACCCAATGGATGGAGTTCTTTGAATCCGGGTTTGACTACGATATCTAGTACCGGCTAGGCAAAACCAACCTGGTAGACATGCTTAGCCGCCGACCAGATCTGATGGATGAGGCAACAACGCTACAACGGCAACAAGGTCCGTATCACGAGCAGTTTCTCACACGAGGCTATGACCAGCATGGCGGATACGACAAGGTAAAGTTATGGTATGACGCACCCTATTGACGGCGACGATTCACTTGCCAGGTGGTCCTTCCCCCAAACAATGATCTCCGCCGCATGCTGCTCGAAGAGTGCCACGACACCGGTCCAGGTGGACACTTCGGAGAAGACAAGATGTTGAAGAATTTGGCGAAACACTATTGGTGGGACAAGATGCAATCCGACTTTGCCAACTTCTGCAGATCTTGCGACACGTGTCAACGACAAAAATCCCGTCCCACACGGCCACCCAAACTTCTGTAGCCACTCCCCATTCCGACGGAACCGTGGAACGACATCTCCATGGGCTTCATCACAGGACTACCAGTCACACCTAAGGGATATGACGTAATCGTCGTGGTTGTCGGCAGGTTTTCCAAAAGGTCTCATTCTATTCTGACTATGACAACCATCACCGCCGAGGGAACAGCACAATTGTTTTTGACTAACAGCGTGCGACTACACGGCGTGCCGAGAACCATCACAAGAAATAGGGACGTTCGATTCACTAACCATTTTTTACGCAAACGGATGACTCGCTAAAATAATTGGATCCAGTTTTCAACGCCGTTCCATCCTCAAACCAATGGCCAAACCGAGCGGACCAACCAAATGCTCGAACAACTTCTCCGAACATTATACGAACCTCATGGGATGGATTGGGCACAAAAACTTCCGACCAACGAAATCGCATATAATTCGGTGATCTCCACCCAACGGGAGAAACTCCGTTTGAAGTGGTATATGAAAAACTTCTTGCCACACCAGTCGGATTCTACAGCCAATGTAACATTTCCACTATTGACGTCCATCTCCATGACTTCACCCTCTGGGAGGAAACGCGGCAGACACTTACGAAGACGCAAGCGGTGATGAAACGAGCAACTGACCAACATTGCAGTGACCATGTCTTCACCGTCGGCGACAAAGTTCTTCTCCGCTTGACCAACAGTAAACTCCGTGGAGCCGATTGTTTGAAGATCAAACCCAGATGGTTGGGACCATTTGAGATCGAGCGCATTCAAACCCATGTGGTTGCACGACACAAAATCCCCGACACTATGTATGTTCATCTGGTGTTTCACATCACCAGACTCAAGCACTACCGAGACCCCGGAGAGAAATTCCCAGACTGGGACGTCACTCTCCCTCCTCCTGTACAAGTGGAAGAAGACATAGAGTACGTCATCAAGGACATCCTCAGTCATCAACGACGTGGTAAAACAGCATAATATCTTGTCAAGTGGAACGTCTACGACGCCTCACATAAAAGCTAGAAATCCTACGACAATCTCTGAGACGTCAATCACCTCATCGATGGATATTATAGTCGTCTCTAGGGAACATCTCTGCGCGTGCCGGAACGTCGCAGCTAAAAGGGGGGGGGGAGTGTTACGTACCAGACTTACACGAGTCCCTTATCTTTCCGAGTGGATATTTCTGTCATTGCACAAATAGTCTACCGCGTGTCGAGACCTCGATTTTCACTCTGACAGTCGAGGACAATTCAACCAACTACCCTCGTCCTCCAACGAACCTTCTCGCATTTTTTGACAACATCGACCACTCTCGAGAATCTACCGCAAAAGTATCACGACCTTTCGGTCGACTTCTCGACGTATCGAGACATATCTCGATCCATAAAGATGCATCTCGCATCTTCAATGTCGATCATTGAAGCCCCCCGATTCCTCGGCGGAAATTCTCGAATCCGACCACTCATGACGCCACTCCACACGTGTCGCTCGACGATCGACCCTACGATACCGACTATACCTCATTCGTAACTCGACATGTGTATACATATTTTTGATCATTTCGACACTTGTCATCAAATAACACTTATAACTAATTAGAAAATCATCAAGTGTCCCAAATTATTTATCGTGTTCTACCTGGAAACTTCTACCTACTCATCTTCGATGCTCCGTGAGGCATAACATGGCACACTAGCAAGCAAGTGTTGTGATTTGTGATGTTCCCGTCGAGCTGTACATTTTACTCTGACCACTCAGCCGTGTCCATGCCCGTGCACATCCCTGATGCGGACCCAAAAGGCACCGACACGTCGGCAGGTGGTGGACCACCCACTCGGAGCTGACCGATGACTGCTCCAGCATCCTGGATGCTGTCTCGGACATTTTGAAGTGTCTCTGCCAGCTTAGATGAGTTCCCGGCCTCCATAGGCATCTGTTTCCCGTCTCCTAGAGATCCTCCCTAGCAACTTTCCTCGTCCCGGTGCCTTCCCTATCCCTCTTCCTTCTCATCCTACGGTTGCCCTTCCTATGGAGCGGCAACCCAAGGACTTCGAGACACTACCCCATGGTATGTCAGCAAGGACGGCTTTGACTGCTAGGATATTCTCTTCCAGGTCTGGACCACCTCAGAGGGGGTATGGAATTACTACCATATTTCGTATTATGTTACAGATTACGCTCAAGTGCTGACAACTCCCAGGGCGATGCACAGACTCCTTTGTGCCATGCCGCGTGAGACTGCTGTGGAATTTTGCCCTTTTCTTAGAGATGCCGGCACAGGTGAGGGTGCTGACCTACATCGGGCCTGGGACTTGGCATTGTCCCTGCTTGCTACAGAGACGCATGCCACCCACGCGGCTCACATTCACGCCTTTCACTCCCTTCGTCAAGGATCTGCCAAGTCCGGAGCCGATTACTGGCGGTGGGCCATGCACATCTGCACGCGCCTTGGGACCTCAGGAGGAACAGCTATGGGCGCTCTACACGATCATGCTCGGCGTTCGCCTTAAGCACGCGAACATCTTCTCAGGGTACATCGACGACGTTCTTGAGCCCATCTCCACCTCCCTCCAGCTTCTTCCTTGGGCGCATCATCTCTTTCTCCAGGTGAATTCCGTCCACGAGGAAGTTGTGGCCTATCAGGAGAGTCCCCTTGCTGTAGTGGTCATCGCGTTGCGTCGCCCCACTTGTAATACACTCCATCCTTTGGCACATCCTCCTCCTCTCCTTTCTCCTTGATTACCCCAACTCAGACGTAGGATGTGGCAGCAACTACACAGGGGAAGAAGGGGAAGAAGAGGCACGGTTCAGGCCAGTAGCAGTCGCTACAGCAGCAGCCACCGGCCGGTAGTAGTGGACATATTGTTCACTGCTACAACTGTGGAGGCGCTCATCGCTACACCGAGTGCCATCAGGTCGCACACGCACAGCGGTTTGTGTCAAGCATCACAGCCCCTAGCCGCGTGGCGACCACCACCGCAGTAGTTCCTGTCTCCCCACCGGCTAGCAGTGGCGATCCGGATTCCGCGTGATCGCACCATCGCCGAGCTCTGTCACCTTTTGGTGCTTTGCTTTCGAGGAGGTGCGAGTGTATTTTCACAGCCGGGTAGTTCACAGACCGTTTTTTTGTCTTTCTTATCGCTCGCGATGACTCGCGTGGGGACGCACAGTTGGCGTGCGATGATGATGGACCTGACAGTAGTGATTGGATTCCTGACTCCCACCTCCGTGCCCTTTGTCATTCCTCCTCACCCGTTGCTTAGCGTCCGTCTGAGGCCGAGTGTTCCATTGTCTGTTGCACAGTGACGTCCTCCAATCGTGATGCCGATGGCACTTGGATCATCGATTCCGGTGCCACTCACCACATGACCTGTCGTCGTAGTGATGTTTTTGTTCTCGATCATGTTGCGTCTATTCGCTCTGTTCGCACAAGCTCTGGTCAGTCATTACTGGTCCAGGGTGTTGGGGTTGTGTGCTTTGATGGTCTGTCTGGCCCCTTGTATCTCTTCAAGGTAATTTTTGTGCCTGATCTTGAGTGCAGCCTGCTTTCTGATGGAACTCTCTATGGAGCACACTGTAGACTCTGCGACGATGACGACTGTTAATACTCGTGCCATTGTTATCTGTGCGTCTGTTGTGGATGATTTGTATCTCATTCCTCGGACTTCTCCTTCTCCTCACTCTCCTTCTCCTTCTTCTCGTGTGTTTTTCACTGGTGTTCTCTCTGCTGACCATCAGCAATTGCTGCATTGCCGCTTGTGTCACGTGGGCTCGGATACGGTGTCTAAGCTCATTTGGACATAGCCTGCACTCTGTCTTGACACGGCCTCTTTCGAGTGGCCTCCCAAGACCGAATGTCTTTTTGCGCTCAGGGTAAGATGAATCGTTGCACTTACCCTGACTCTTGCTCTCGAGCACTTTGCCCGCTCGAGTTGGTCCATTCGGACCTTCTCGGTCCTCTCCCTGTCGAGACTTTGTCTGATCGGGCCTGATACGTCCCGACCCTGACCGACAACTTCTCCCAGATGCGGTGGGTATATAGCCTACGCCAGAAGAGTGATGCCGCTCTCGCGGTTCACCTCTGCCTAGTGATGGCTGACCGTCAGTCCCGCCACACGCTGCATACATTCCGCTCGGATCGTGGTGGCGAGTTACTCGACGAGATGGATAGTTAATCAACCGAGCACGGTGTTTTTCACAAGGTCTCCGCTCATGCTACTCCTCAGAAGAGTGGTGTTTCTAAGCGCTGGAACCGCACCATGGAGGATGTGGTTCACGCTAGGCGGTCCGAGTGCGGTCTGCCTGAGTCCTTCGTATTCCAAGGATTTACCTACATGACATGGGTCTGGAACTGCCTCTTTTATGGTCCCTTTCCGGATTACGTTACACCGTACGAGCTCTGGTTTTGCCATCATGCCGATCTTTGTCTTGCTCGTATTTGGGGCTCCGTGGCTTGTGTGTGGTACACCGAGGACCAGCAGGGGTCCAAGGTCTCTCCACGGGGTCGCTTGTGTGCCTTTGTGGACAACTCCCCATGGTCAAAGACCTGGCGCTTTTGGGACCCCGCTCGTTGTCGCATTGTTGAGTCTTGCGACATGCTCTTCTTTGAGTCCCTCACCTACCGTGACCTGACCACCATCATGTCGATGGCCTTCATGCACGTTCCTATGTGTGAGGCTTCTGGACGGATGGGGGAGTTTGTGCCTACGAGCATCTCTCGTCTGGCAGATGTGTTTTTTTTAGCTCCATCGCCTACTCGGTCTCCCTTGATGATCCAGCGATCATAGCTGTCCGTCTAGAGACCACTCTCGCTCAGCCCATTTCTATCCATGTTCCCTCGCACCTCACACGTACACATGATTCTATACCCATGTCCACCAGCACTCCTGCCTCTATGCGTGAGCCCGGCTCTACCCCTGCTCCTGCTGCCTCGCTCAAACCCAGCACTGCGTCCCCTCCCACTTCACCAGCATCTCCTCACACTCCATCACCTGCTCCTTTGTCCCAGTCATCACCAACTGTGGTCGTGCCCGTCTCTGAGCCTAAGGTGATCTCTATGAGCCCAAGATACTCGCGTGATTTTAGTGGTCATCTTCGACCATTAGTCTCTAGAGTCCAGCGAGCGTGAAGTCCCGCACCTAGGCGCTCCACTCGTAGTGTTGCGAGTAGTGACCCCGGCACGAAGGCCCTAGGCCTTAGTGTCTATACAGATCACACCGAGGTGCATCCAGCATGTCCTGTCAGACACAATCTGGTCGCTCGCGAGGCACGCATTGCTTGTGATTCAGCAGCTGATCATGTGGTCGTTAGGCCTAGCACCGAGGCCTATGCAGGAGTTCATAGGCACCCTGTCTTGCACGGGATATGTACAGAGCGAGACAAATCCTTCACTTTTTATTCAACAGTCACTTGAACGGTTCACCACCATCCTGGTCTATGTGGACAACTTCCTAATCGCGTCTCCCTCTATGGAAGCCGTAAAGGAGGGTGAGACGGTCATCCAGACTGCCTACAAGATGAAGGACCTCGGTCCTACAGCGGTGTTTCGTGGCATGGAGATCGTGTGAAACCGCAGATATCGGACACTCCTACTGCATCAGGCCCGATACGCACGTTTTGTGTGGGAGCATTTCAGTGATTTCCTTGGCGTAGTGCCCTAGCCTCCACACCTCTCACACCTGATGGACAGGATGCCCTAAAGGTGGATGACCCGACACAACTAGGGGAGACAGTGGACGTGACCTTGTACCTCCGTCTTTTCGGATCTCTGATGTACTTGGCCACTACCACACACCCCGACATCGCCCTTGCCGTCAACCTCCATGCACAGTTTCCGTAGGCTCCACGAGCTAGAGCCCTTCATGCGGCTATACGAGTGGTGCGGTACGTGGTCTCCACACCATACCTCGGACTCTGCTTTCTCCAACAGTTTTTGGTGGTTCTTGACTGGGCTTGGAGCCGCGACGGACGCAATCGCACCCGCTACGTGTTTCTGCTCGGCGGTACCGTTGTGTCCTGGCGTAGCGGGAAGCAAGGCTGCATTGCACGTAGCTTGTCGGAGGCAGAGAACGTTGCTCTGGGTGCAGGGGCTGCTGAGGCAATCTGGCAATAACGCCTATTCCTTGAGTTGGGTCAGTTAGTGCCTACCATTGTGCTTCGCTGCAACAACCAGAGTGCTCTTGCAATTGCAGAGAACTCTGGTATTTTTCATGCTGGCACCAAGCACATTACGGTTGAGCACCATTTTGTACGAAATCTGGTGGAGCGACACGTTATCTCCATCATATGGATCGGCAATGACATGCAGCATGTTGATTCCCTGACAAAGACGTTGGCTCGCTCAAAATTTCTGGTGGCCATTCAATCTCTCGTGCTTTCTCCCTTGCCTGAGAGTGGTTGAGTGTGGAGTGTGCTTGTGTTATGTCTTTTTTGCAATCGTTGTTGCACTCGTACCAGTTTTGCATGAGTACGGACATGCGTACCATCGGGTCATGGGGGAGTGTTGTGATTTGTGACGTTCTCATCGAGCTGTAAAGTTTACTATGACCACTCGTCCGTGTCCATGCCCGTGCAGATCCCTGATGCAAACCTAGGAGGCACCGGCACGTCGACAGGTGGTGGACCATCCACTCGGAGCTGACCAACGACTGTCCCAACGTTGAAGATGTTGTCTCGGACCTTCTGTAGTTTTTCTGCAGCTTGTACGATTTTATTGGTGGACTGGCCGTTGGCCCGATTAGCATGTTTTGCATTGTGTGTCCACTGTTCGATGCTGGATGCATGCATGTGACCAGTCATAGCGTCCGGCTTGAGATATTGCACATTTAGGTTCAGATGGCTTAGCATTCTGATTTGTCTGCGTAGAGTTACGGCCAAAACAGTGTTTTTGGGCCGTTTTTAGGACAGACCTTACACTGTCGCGTGCGACACCCGCTGTGCGCCGCGGCAGGTATTTATGCTGTGGACCTGTTATTTTTCAACTCTCTCTGCAAATGCTATTGAAGCATTATGACACTCTGACTTGTGTCTCCTTGCCAAAACCTTGTTCTCGTGTGTACTTCTGACTGTTGTCACCGTCTGACCGGGCACTGACGCCCAGTCAGTGGCTGCGTCGCTAGGAAGCTTCTATGCATTGTCTCACCAAGCACGTGCAAGAAACAGCAATGCTCAGGCTAGGGAGATGCGCAAAGTCTCATAAGCTCCAATACCTTAGTAATGCAGAGAGGAATGAAAATTGACAAGTACATAGCGTAAATACATGCCGCGGCGCACGGCGGGTGACGGACGCGACAGTGTCAGCTTGTCCTAAACCCACCCTAAGAACACTCTTTTTTTCGTAACTCTGCACATCGGTATCCAAACGCAACATCGTCTGAACCTAGAGATGCAGAATCTCAAGCTAGACGCTGCGATTGGTGAGAAGCACTGGTCAGGCATCTTGTAGTGGAAAGTCAATGCAAAGAATGCAAATTAGGCTTAGAAGCGAGTCCACCGAGAAAACTCTAGCGACTACAAAAAGACTACATAGCATCCTAGCAAGCACTCGGGATGTCGTGGCAGCTGTCTGGCAGCTGTTGGTGGGTGGAGCCACCACATGTCGATGCTCCAACGCCAGCTGGGTCCGCATCAGGGATGTGCATGAGCATGAAAGAGTGGTCAGAGTGAGGTGTACAAACAGACGGTGACGACTCACATCACATCACTGCATGTGCCTCAAGCGTTTCAAAAAGAACTACAAATAAAGTGTGGTCGTAATGCATTCTTTGCACGTCCGTCAAGTGGGATGTGCCCTAACATGTTAGGATCTATTTTTGGGTTACGAAGTACCCCTTGTAATAAAAAAGTGAGGAAAATCTCAGGAAAAATTTGGCATAGTTTTCCCTCCTTGATGTTACTCCTATCACTCAACTTTGCAATGCTTTCCTGGGCGCTTTCACTTATGGCAATGGCCAGGGTTAAGTAAAGGGTCACCCCAGACACCTTGCAAGAGTGGGCAATCCTCAGGCAGCCAATAGGTTGCATACATGCCCAATGGTATCTTCTTCACGCACTAGTTTTCTAGTGTATTATATTGGTGCGCTTACACCAAGAGAGTGCACTAGAGAATAAGTGTATTCTCGGAGTGCACTTGAACACCCCCATTATGACCTATCTCTCCATCTTCCATATTGTCTATCTCTCCTTTTGCCCCCACTCTCTCTCTCTCTCTCTACTCCTCTCTCTCTCTCCATCTCTCTATCTCCACTTATCTCTCACACTCTGAACTTATTCATCTATCTCAATCCCTTTCAATTTCTCTCTTTATCTATCTCTTCCTCTTTATCTTAATCCCTGTATGAATCTCTCTCACCATCTCTCTCTCTCTCTCTCTCTCTCTCTCTCTCTCTCTCTCTCTCTCTGTGTGTGTGCATCTTTCTATCTATCTCAGTCTCTCTCTCAACTAACTAGAGAAAATATATGGTTACATATGTAGTTCAAACATTTTGTGGAATTTTTGTACTCATATAAGGTTGTTATTACATTAAACCTCTCTCTCTCTCTCTCTCTCTCTCTCTCTCT
>SZWC01005892.1:47665-71655 GCA_023375785.1 Penium margaritaceum
TGTGTGTGTGTGTGTGTGTGTGTGTGTGTGCGTGCGTGCGTGCGTGCGTGCGTGCGTGCGTGCGTGCCTGCGTGCGCGCGCGTGCGAGCGTGCGCGCATATGTGCATACAGGTGTGCACATGACTGCCCTGCTCTCGTACAAGTATTGTTGGCCATGAATTCGTGTCAAGTCATGAACACATGACAATGCATGTGTTTTTTTTTCTGTTTTTGCCCCTCTCCACCAATTTTCAACAATGTTCCTCCCTTCCCTTCTCTTCCTTCTCTTTTTCCTTGCATCCCTCCCCCTTCCTTCTCGCCCACAGCTAGCCTCTCGTCCTGTCTGTCTCAAAGTGTGCTGTATGGAATGCAGGGTGGTGTGGAAAAGCTGCATTTGGAAGAGTTTCGCCCCATCATGTGGCTTTGCCCAGCTTCGCAACACCTTGCTCTCCTCCATTGCCAAACCGTGAGCAACACATCTCTTGCCTGTTGTGGGGTGGAGGTGGACCAAGATCGCTGGTCGGAAACAAGCTTTCCCCCTCCATCCATCCCCCCCTCACCCCTCCCACCCATCCACCCCTTTCCTCTTTCTTGCTGCCTCTCTTTCGAATGTTTTCCTTCCCTCTCCCTTCCCCCCCTCCCTGAGTGCTGCAGACAAGGGACTGGCAGCAGCTGCTGCTGAGTCCATTCTACCACTGGGACGAGACGCACGTCATCTACAACATGGTGTCGCTGCTGTTCAAGGGCATGCAGCTGGAGCCGCGCATGGGGACGCCGCGCTTTGCGCTCGCCGCCGCCGCCGTGCTCGCGCTTTCGCAGGCGCTGCACGTGGCGCTCGCTTGGGCGCTGTCGGAGGCCTTAGGGTGGCACGAGCCCTACTTCCGCCACTGCTCTGCCGGCTTCTCAGGCGTCCTCTTTGGCCTCAAGGTCCTACTGCTGCACCGCGGGGGGACCCGCCGCGTCAGCGGCAGGGGCGGCTGGGGAGGAGGAGGGGGAGGGGAGGAGGAGTGGGCGACGGTGGCGGGCGGGGTGCGGGTGCCGGTGCGGTACGCGGCATGGGCGGAGCTGTTGCTCATCCAGCTGCTCGTGCCCAACGTGTCCTTCCTCGGCCATCTCAGCGGCATCCTCGCGGGCCTGTGCGTGGTGCATGGGCCGCGCGTGGCGGCTGCGCTAGCGGCAGCGCTGGCGCTGGATCCCGTCGTGCGATGGGCCGTGGGGGCTGTGCGCCTCGTGCGCGGGAGCATCTTCAGGAGTGGCAGCAGCAGCGGCGGCCGTGGTGGAGGCGGCGGTGGTGGGCGGTTTTGGGGAGGAGGGGTGACTGGAACAGGGGGAAGGGGCGATGGGGGTGAAGGACGAGTGTATGGCGCTCCTCAGCCCCCTCGTCCAGTTTCTGGCGGCCGTGGTGGTGGTGATGGTGGTGGTGCCTCGGCGGGAGTGGGTGGAGTTGGTCTCATGGCTGCTCAGGGGGGTAGGCAGCGGCAGGATGCGCGGGTTCGGGCACCCATCCCTGACAGTTGGGCAATGAGCAACGGGGGACTGGAGGGAGCAGGGAGGGTTTCGGTGGAGTCTGGCGAGGCAGCTGCGCAGATGTGTTGGCACTGCCCGCGCTGCACGTATCGAAACGGAGCAGGCGCTGTGGCGTGCGAGATGTGCGAGTGCCGCAGGGTGGAGGGAGGGGGGGCAGGGCATGTCCATGGCCATGGCACCGACTTTGGTGCTGCTGCTATTTCTGCAGGCAATGTCGGTGGTGCTGGCGGTGTTGGCACGGTTCCTTCGGCGTGGGCAGGGGCTACAGCAGTGGTAGCCCCCAGTGATGCCCCGTCTGCCCCTCCTTGGGAGGAGGACGGGGTGAGTGGGCGAGGCGGATCGGAAGGAGGGGCAGGGTCGGGGAGGAATGACGAGGCTGCGCGCGCACTGACTGCGGAGGAAGTGCGGCTGGCGCGGCTCGCGAGATTTCAACGGACGTAGTTTGGGGCGAAGGGAAGGCCAGACCCGTGGGGCCAACTGGAGTGCATCAGTTGGTTTACCGGAGGGCATTTTGATCCCAAGCACTAGTTCCGAATTGCGCGGTGGTCCCAGTTGAAGCAGAGTGAATGATCATCCTTCACCTCCCTCCGGGTTCGACGTCCAAAGGTGGGGTGGTGGTGGCTGTGAAAGCGTGTTGAAAGGAAGAGGGTTTTGTATAGTGTATGTGTATGTAGCCTCAGATCTCTGTCAGAAGACCTGTTCGAATGCTGGATTCCCACGAGTCATGCCTTGGTCATTCAACTTTGAACTAAACGTCCGGTAGGTGGTAGAACTTTCCAGCTGACGTTCGACCACTGACGTCAAGATCGATGTGAAAGGGGTTTCCATGGAAAGGCTGTCCTTGCTTTGTGGATGGTTGCAGCCGGTCCGAGGATTCAAAATGTCTCCCAAGGAACACCATGCAACCTCGGAGAAAAGAGGTATTCATTTGTAGAGAAAGTCCATATTCATATTGATTTGCACCACCGAAGTTCATGCTCTTGTGAAACATTGTTGCCAAACCATTTGCATTCATGTTGAAGTTGTCGTGTCTATGCCCAAGTGACATAAATGTGCACGTGTCACTACGTGGTGTTAATGGGTGTTGTACACGTAACTAACGTCTGCACTCTGTTCCCAGACACACATTGTCGCTCCAGTTGATTGATCGGAATCAAAGCTCTCTGGTGCATCGCTAGTGTACACATGGTGGATCACGCGCTGCTGGCGCCTCGGTCGAGTGCAAGAGCGGCGTATACAACATCCATTCTAAGTGTGCTTGAGAGTGGAACATCCTTGTGTTTTGCTTCGCATGACATGGAGCAGACGTAGAGGGAGCATGCATCCACGTACGCTCATGGTCGTTGTGGTTGACAATGATTTTGTCATGTGTGTGCCAGACAAGTGGTGTTGAGTTGTTGATCCAGAGAGAATTCATTAGGGCATGCAAGCCCATGCAAAACTGCCATGAGCTCTGGGTTTGAGGGGCAGATAGTGAAGGCCAAATCTGGCTAAGTCTGAAATGTCTTAAGAACAAAGAGATAGTACAATGAGCCCTACTGAGAGCTTATGTACTGGGGACTGGCTGCTATCCCATCAGGCCCCTCCATCCCCGTCGCGCCAAAAGGCACAAACGGGGAATACACATATCACAAAAGATAAAACCACACAACGAAGGTCTCCTGAGCCAGTGGAGCAGTCAACTATGTGCCCAAGTCTTGACCGACGAGAAAGTATGTAATATACCCCATACACACCCAGACTCTACGGTGACACAATGGCATTACCTGCTAGCCAGGCTAGGCAAGTTTAGGCCTCTCGAGATGTCGGGATATGTCACCGGACGTCCGGGTCTCAGCCAGATGTAATCTACATATGCGTGCGTGACAAAAGTAAACAAGGGCTCAACCAATCAGTGCTCAGTCTCCCGAGGTACCGGTGCAAATCACCATGTTCCTGGGTCTCGACCGCAAAGGGAATGCACAACGTGCCAGCACCAATACGTGTCTAGCAATTGTGGGGTCTCCCACGGCACTGGCACAAACCACTAAGTGACCGGGTCTCGACCACCGAGAAAGCTCTCCCAGTCATGCATGTGTGAACTAGGTGGCTAGAATGCACCATACATAACACATAACATGCGGTGTAGCCGATGGAGCATCATTGGAGCAAACCAAGAAGCTCTCACAGCACAACTCTATCTACCACTCTGAGAAGCTCTGATTCCACACACCAACACTCCCCTTGGGCTGCAAGAGCTGTGAAGAAGGTACTAGCTGGAGAGGTACAAAGGCTCCCCCTCGATAAGAGAATCTTGGGACCATGGACTTGAACACCGCTATGCAAGATCAATTAGTGCCCGGGCGTCGACCACCAGGAGCATACGAAAGAATGCAGTGAAGCCCAAACATGCATGAGAGGTCTTCCACGACATCGGCACAGACCACCAAATGGATCCCACCGACACAAACAACCATCCGCCCCTAAAAATGCAACTACTGATCTGGTCGCAAGAACACACACAGACATTAGTTGCATCTCAAGAACGAATCGGCTTGAAGACCACCTAAATCCCCCCCTGGGCTGATGAAGCCAGAAACAATCGCCGTGCAAGAGTGCATTTCCTTCCCTGCACGCACGGAGCTCTGTATGTGACACTACCAGAGACGAATAGGAGGTAGAAAAGATGGCACGTCTGGGACTCACTCATACACCGTCGGAACCCTCGTGCAGTCCGACGGCATGAGACTACCAAACATCCCAGTGGGTCGTACTCTATGTGGATTCATCATCAAAATCGGATGTCACTGGGGTAGGGATACGGCTCCCAGAACCATTACAAACACGTAATGTAATCTGGTCTGCTCCCGGAGTGAGGGATGAGTCCAACGACGAAGGATTTTCCACTGCTCGCTATGTAGAGGAGGACGATGAAGCTGTGTTGCAGATGGAGGAGGTGGCGGTGCTGACCTGCGACAACGCTTGTGACACAACAAAAGTCTCTGTACGTGCAGTTGTCAATGCCTCTCTGGCTCTAGCAAAGGTCATCTCTGTTACACACACGACAGCTCTAGCATCCTCCCCCGTCGCTCGCAACACCCTCGAACACTCCCACTAAACTAAGAACTCTATCTTTGTGAGATCAAGGTATCCATCCTCAAATCCTGAAGTCTGTAAGCACTCATGGTGAAGGATGACGAGGCGGCCAGGCTAGCTCGTCGAGAAGCTGTAAGCTATTGTCGTGCAGTCAAGAGGTGTACCTGTACATCCACTACTATAGACTCAGGGGCACCAGAAGCGGCTGACTCTGCCATGACGTGACGTTGCTCAGTCACTACTCTAGGGGTCCATGTAACCCGTATCACACGCCTCCATGCAAAATTGTTGAGCTACGTGCTCAAAATCTCCTAGCATGCAAAGCACCTACAACCGGTCAAGGTCAGCGAGGTGCCGACACAATGCCTCTTGAGCAATGACCTCCACGTCCCCCATCGTTAGAACAACGGGTGCAGTTAGATCAGCAACCATTGCTACCAATCTACCACCAGAGACACCCAGAGTTCATGGCAAAACTCTGCCCACTGGGGGTGCCAACGTTGTAGCTGCTGGGAGCACCTCCACTGCTACAGTCCCTACAATGTCCTCTGTCCTGTCTGACTCTGGTACGGTAACCAACGATGGTCCCTCTGCCACTGCCTCTGTGCACGTGTTCCATGCCGTAAGCTCAACCAACCCAACAGCAAGTTTAGAATCAACCCATGTTGCTACCACTCAAGCGACAAGGAAACCTCCGACTAATGGAGTATCTGCACCCTATGGAGCTATAGATCATGCAGCTAGCAAAGCCACCTCCACAAGGACACCCGGTACAACATGGTCTGCACCGTCCACCTCCGGTGCGGTAATTAACGAGGCTCTCCCTGCCACTGCCTCTGTGTTTGTGTCCCGCGACGTAAACTCGACCACTCCCACAACAAATGTGGCATCAACTCCTACTGCTACCACTCCTCCGATGACACTACCTATGGCTAATGGAGCATCTACATCCCGTGGATCTGTAGATGTTGTAGCTAGTGGAGTCACCTCCACAATGACAATTTTTTACAACATGGTCTGTATTGTCTGACTGTGGTGTGGTAGTGGTTGGTGCTCCCCTACTGTCTCAGTCACTGTTGGTAACGTCGTTAGGTTAGACATGCATGCCTCTATGTCTCCTGCTATAGGGACGTCCACTCTGACAGCTGGTGTCGCATCCGAGGGCTTTGGAGCTGTCAATGGAGCAATTGCCTCAACCCCATCCACTAGTATGACCCCTCTAGCACCCTCTGTAGTGTCTGACTCCATTACAATGACCAATGATGCTATTGGTAGGGCTAGAGCAAGAGTTGCGCATCCCTTCGTAGTGAAGGCCGATGGATACATACACTCCTCCTCGACATCCAGGATTGCAGAATCCGGTAAGGTCTTTGACGTACCCGAGACAAGGCACGCTCGTCATGTGATGGGCAAATGCTGTCGTCGAGCACGAGGTTGATGACAGCGATTGGCAGAAGGAGAGCAGTCTCGTGTAAGATGCATACGGGCAGAGGACCGTAAGATGATCGCAACCTACGATGGCATGTCTGATGGTGGCTGAGAAGAGTCATCTACAGAAGACTATGACATGGTGGAAGAGATGGGCGAGAGCGGAGATGTGGTGTCAACACGACCAGCGACAATTTGATCACTAAGGTCCTTTACCATCTGCGTCAGACCCCGTAGCTCGTCGTATAGTATGGCCATAGCTCTGGTGAGGGGTATCGCCATATGAGGCAAGTCCGAGTGTTGTGGAGGGCGCAAAGGATCACATGGTCGAAGTGAAGGCGGGCAACGACGACATCCATGATACCTATCTCCACAATAGTAGCAAGCAAAGCCAGCCAGTGTGTGCTTCTACGTCATCGCACTCATATTCCTCAAACACCAAAAACCCTGTGTTCTCCCCTTTTCAATCCTTTTTTTCTCTCACCAAATTCTCAGGTGATTTTTGAAATGACCCTTTGCCCGAGAGTCACTCAATTTCCCCCTTCTTTTGGGTGCTTCGGCCCCCCCTCCCTTTTTTCCCTCTCCTTTGGTTTTTCCCTCTTTTTTTAGCACTGAAGCCGCTCACCCGGCCCTCAGACGGCTGAGCGGCTTCCATGCATTTGTGCGGGGGCCGTGCAACACTCCCAACTGCTACTCCTATGGTTATTGCAGCTGCTACGACTGTTGCAGCTGATCCAACTATTGTTACTTCGCTACTGCTACAGATGTTGCTGCCACACTAATGTAGCAACTCATACTGCTAACTACTACATACTCGTACTGCTTCTGTAGTGCTACTGCTACACGTAGCTTTCATGCGCTACTACTGTTGTTGCTACTCCTGCTCACTACAACTACTACTCGCTGCTCCATGGTACTACTGCTGCTCAATTCTACACACTGTTGCTACTGCTTTGCTGCTGCTTCACTATTGTTGCTATCGTGACCTACAACTACTACTGCGTGCTACTAGTATAGCTGCTACGGCTGTTGCTGAGGCTGCTACTACAACTGCACATCGCCATCCACGCTGCCGCCCGCTTGGTACTACTGTTGTTTCTGGTGTTGTAGGTGCTGATGCCATGCTACTCTTTCTACTACTATAACAACGGCTATTGCTACTACTGCTCCCACCATGCTTCTACTCCTAATGTTGCACACTGCTGTTGTAGCTGCTGCTACTCACTTGTAGCTCGTGGCTCCTTGGACCTCACAGTTTGGAGGGAGGAAATTTCTTGCCTTTTCTTTCCATGGAGCTGCCACCTCTAGTGTTGTTCCTCCTGTCTTTCAGCAATACCTGCTGCTGCATAGTTTTTTTTTTTGTCTTGCTGACGTAGTGATTACTGCTCCTGGACACTACTACCTGCATGGTGCCACATGGCACTTCCTTACAACGCCTTGAACTGATTATCGTTGCACCACACCTCACACCCCCCTATGCTCTGATACCAAGATAGAATTCATTAGGGCATGTAGGCCCATGAAAAACTGCCATGAGCTCTAGGTGTGAGGGGCAGACAGTAAAGGCCAAATCTTGCTAAGTCTCAAACACATTATTAAATAGTACAATGAGCCCTAATGAGAGCTTATGTATTGGGGACTAGCGGCCAACCCATCAGGCCCTGTCATCCCCGTTGCACCAAAAGGCACGAATGGGGAATACACATGTTACAAAACATGAAACCACACAACAGAGGTCTCCGGAGGCACCGGAATAGTCAACTGTGTGCCCGGGTCTCGATCGACGAGAAAATATGCAATATATCTCATACACACCCAAACTCTACGGTAACACAGTGGCATTATCGACTAGTTAGGCTAGGCAAGTTTAGGCCTCCTGAGACGTCAGGGCATGTCACCAGACGTCCGGGTGTCAGCCAGATGCAAGCTACATATGTGTGACAAAAGTCAACAAGGGCTCAACCAATCAGTGCTGGGTCTCCAAAGGTACCGGTAAAAAACATTTTGTACCCGGGTCTCAACCACAGAGGGAATGTACAACATGCCAGCACCAATATGTGTTTAACCATTGTGGGGTCTCCCAGGGAACTGGCACAGATCACCAAGTGCCCAGGTCTTGACCACCAAGAAAACTCTCCCACACATGCATGTGTGAACTAGGTGGCTAGAATGCACCATACATACATGAGCTACATGAAGTGTAGCTGACATAGCATCATCAGAGCAAACCGAGAAGCTCTAAACACACAACCCTATCTACCACTAAGAGAAGCTCAAAGCCAGCATACAACATATCCCTCAGGACAACACGACCGTGTTGTCCCGCCATGTGAGAAACCACCAAAAGCTCGCTCGCTTCCTAATTCGGTCTGATTCGTGGGTGGCATCCGGGCCCCACATAGAATCCCTTGTGTGGGTGGCCTGGTTAACTGGCATCTATCACCTTGTTTCCCCGTTACTTTCTACTCTTGTTTTTTTCGCTGGTTTTTTCTTTAGTGCCAAACCTCACTTGGTCCATTATGTGGTTGGTCACGTGAAATCTACCTGTAGAGTGTCACATCATGCATTGTAGCAAGCGTCCTTACCTACTGGTGTCAAAGCATGGAGGTCAGCGCCTCCCGCTACGGAAGGAGACTTCCTTGCTCCATGGTCGATCATGGACTAGGTCCGCGATCGTGCTGCGTCCTTGATGCAATAATGTGTAAGACATGCATAATTATGGTACCTGCAGGAGCAATCACTATGCAGCTCACTGCATGCACATCCACCAGGTTGCCCTCTCACCGCCATCTCTTTGGCATTGTTTGACCTAACCTGAAGCCTCCAAGCTTGTGTTCGCCCGACTAGTGGAGACAACCTCTGTTGCAGCCTCTCCAGGAGCAGCTCTGCACTCAAGCTCCATAGCTTGGTGCTTGTCACAACTCTAGGAACCTGATTGGGCATACGTTCCGACGGCTGCCATTGCTAAGATGCTTGTGCATGTGTCACCCCGGCCGTCTCTTTGGCCTTGAGGGACAAACCCAACTGCTGATTTGATAACAACAGCTCAGTCCGCGTCATTGACTACCGCAACATCTGCTCCGGCAGCACCGGCAGTCGCACTCATTCTCCCGTGGCGATATCTTCTCTCACACCGGCGTAGGTATCCCTCATGTTGTTTTGGGACCTCTGTGCATTGGAGCAACAGCAGACAAGTGGTGTGTGCTTCTATGCACTCTGCCTCAGTTGCAGAAACTACCCACACACCAAAGTGGGCCTGCACTCATGCTGGTCCGAAAAATTAATGTAGCAGTGGCCTGTTATTTGCATCTCTACGCATGCACGGGCTTCCGCCACCACCGTGCTCTCAACATTAGCAGTAGCAGCAAAAACAACAGTAGTAGCAGACGTGTGTGATGCATTGGCCACAACAGAAGCTTGTTACGTGCATCCACAGGCGTGAGGAAGCTGTCACCACCATTGTGCTCTCAACAACAGCAACAGCAGTAGCAGATGCGCCTGGTGCATTGGCTGCATCAGCAGCACTGACCAGTTGACCTGAGAGGCAATTGAATCGCCATCATCCTTGCGTCTCCACCGAATAGCAATCCCTACAGTATCCATCTTCACTCATGAGCATTCGTGCATCGAAGACGAGGTGGCATACTACAAGGCAAGAGTGGATCGGGAGCAGCGGTTGCGAGTTCGTCGCCAAGACCCTGGTCTCTACCCTAGTGAAGACTACAACCCAACTGACTGGTTTGAGCGGGATGATGTTGCTAAGTACGCCACACACTGTCAATTAACCTCGGCTGATTCCCTAACACCGTACAACGCTTTAGCTATGGCTCCTCCACAAGACCAACGAACTCTCCAATCTACTGTATGCTCATCCACTATCCATAAGACGTGTCCGCAGAGTCAGCATGCTGCCTTCGGCGGTGAGGCACATGTTGCCACAGTAGCTGCTCATAGACCATTGGCTCATTGCTCCCCCTCTTCCTTGTTTGTCTTCAGCTCAGAGTCAACATCATTAGCACCATCTGACATCCTGTCTGTTCTGGAGGCAACACTAGTCTCCAGTGCAGCTGTGGCCTCCACATTTGCTCCATTACACGTGCTGGTCTTGCACCTGTCAACAAACTTGCTGGAAGATCTGTTGAGATATACACAACAACCGATGATCAAGGGCTCCTTCCCAGAGCGACAGTCAACATCGCTACCCAGGTTGCTGCTGCATGAGACGTAGTAGTAGCAGCAGTAACTACCTTAGCTACTGCCTTCTTCAGTTACGTGTCCTCTATTCACACCTCCACTTCACTGGCATCCTCCACTCAAATGGAGTCTAGCTTCATTTCTCACATTTTGTGTCTGTCAACAGAATATCAGTCATTTCTAATCCCACAACTACTGCTTTGGCTGGTGCTTCTTGCCTTCTTGTGTTGGCATTATCTACTAGTGCAATCATTGCAGCATCTATCGCGGCTGCACTTCCTCCTCTCTTTTCACTTTACCACTTGGACGATGAGCAAAGTGTTGCTTTGCAAGGAGAGTTGCAAAACGAGTGCACTGCTCTCGAGGCTGCACTTACTACCTAGTGCACAGCACAAGAGAGGTTGCGTCATGAGCAAGACGACCGGATTACCTTTGTTGATCACATAACAGACTTGGTCCTCAACCGTCTCCAACCAAATTACGTGCCATTCCCTCTGTGTCCACTGCTGCCAGCGTTGCCTCTACATTCTCCATTCTACCTGCTTTTGTATCTACCACCTCTGGCACTAGTAAATATGAACCCCTCACAATCGCTGTCATAGCTCGTGCAGTCGCAACCAAATCTTTAGCATTGCCTCCGCAGGGTCCAAGCGACTTTAACACGCCACCAGCCCACTTCGCATCTAATCTCACCTTCTCATCTTCACAAATTGGCTTCAGCGCATGGGTCCAGGGAGAGCAGCACTTCAAATATTTCCATGAGCCTAATCCTTGGTCAACCCTCCATTTGTCCCTGTTGCGTAAGAGGCGGCTCGGGCTGTTCGTGCTCCATTTGTGGAAGGCTTGACAATCTCACTTTTTAGATCGGGTCCAACAATACTGACACCTCACGCCGTACGCCTGCTGACCCAGTTGTTACACATGCTCTCATCAAGTGTCGCTTACGGGTGAAAACCCATGGCGTACAAAGCATCCTCACTATTGAGTTCAACACAATGTCTATAAATGCTAATGAAATAGATGATGCCTAATGTGCTCGTAGTCTCCGTCTGCTACGTGACCTCGGTAAGGCAGCTCCAGGCTAGCTCCCAATAGTCCTCTCCATTGTCAACGGTCTCATTTGTGAGCTCGTTGAAATTTTCCGACAAGTGAAAACCTCAAAGCTAGGGCACCTCGCCGCAGACCCAATCCCTGCTGACGCTCCTCCTCGCATTGGTACACTATGGGAGTTCACAACAAAGCGCCTCAGTGACTGGTGCAGCTCTTTACAGAACAGGCGCATTCACCTCATTACCGTCATCACAGCTACCATTGAATTCTCATATTTAATCGATTCTTCCTTTACCTCATCTGACTCCTCATCCTCCACACTTGTTACCTCCCTGATGACTGAGGATGCTGTCCAAAATTACGGGGAAGGGAAAGGCAACTCTTATGGATGGAGGATCAGGTGGTGGACAAGGTGGGCGTGGAAAAGGGAGGGAATCCAAGAGCTCATCAACTTCATCGCCATCCTCTAGCACGATCATGTACTAGAACTGCGGCTCTACTGGGTATTCTGCCCCTATGTATCCCGTTCCCCCTGATGATTCTCATCTTCGCATATGCGAAGCGCACAAACAAGGTGTGATCTACTCGTGAAGGTGGCAACTCATCTCGTCCCTCTACCTTGACTGCCCCTTCCAGCCAGAGTCCGCCCACCTCCACTTTTGCTACTGCTAATAGTACTAACCTGGTACCCCTCCCACTGCCTTACCCCTGAGGGTGACTTCCAGTGTTTGGAGGACCTTCCTTCTACGGCCTCCCACTTGTCCTTACTCTTCCTTGGCATGGACATCACCAGACCACCTACATCGATGCCACTCGTTAGGAGTCTTCATCACACCTGACCAGCCAGAGGACGATCGTCAGTTGGACACAGCACTCTCCCATATTTTCCGTCAGCGATACCTCCGTGATGAGGGAGGTGAGAGTCGATGTTCAGGTCTGGAGGCACTTGCGTGTGAGTCTGGCAATCCATTTTGTGGTTTGCATTGTGTTGCATTTAGGGGCGTCTTCCTGTTTTTTGCGGAAGCGCCGGTTCTGCCCTCCCTCCTCGCGATAGCGAGGGGTGGCTAGAAGCGACCCCTCACTATTGCGAGGGATGGCCGGTGGCAAGCCACCCGCTGGCTATTGGCCAATGGCCGGCTGGCTGGGTGGCCAGCGGCCGGTCAAGTGACCGGCCGGCCACGCACTGGCGAGCCACCAACCGCCAATCAAGCTGGTGGCTCAATCAGGGACCAGGAAGCTGCAAGGCCTTGAGGGCCGAGGCCTGTGGCCTCAAGCCCTTATCCTCGTTCTCTCCTCCTTCCCTCCTCAAGTGATTGAGGCAAGGGATAGAGAGCGAGAGAGTGAGATACGAGAGGAATAAAAGCACCGGCACAAAATTGCCGAACGTGCCTCGCACGCGGCAATTTTACATTGTTGCATCAAAAACAAGACTCAAGACTGTTTGGTACAAACTTTGAGTTTTTTTTTACGGAAAACTCGTGCAAACTCACAAGTTCGAAGTAATACCCCTCTCGTTTGGGACCCAAAACAAAGGGACGAGGTTAAAACGGGAATGGGCATCTCAAGAATCTAAATATCCGAGTCTCCCTGTATGGGTTGTTGATGACAATTGCCCCCAATAGTGATATGGAGGGGAAAATCCGTCGAGCAAGCTCTGGACGTCAATTTACAAACTCCAATGACAACATAAGTGTAAGAGTTGGAGACACGATCGTTATAGTGGTTGTGATAGCCAAACAACCCTTGCGACGAACTGTACGATGGTTCCAACGACTACGCCAGGTATAAAATTCCACAAGTTTCTACAATAGCATTAGAAACGCCAAATAGGAGTATGATGACCCTAGTAATCCGTTTCAAGTACCAAAAAGTATGTTTGAAAGCTCTTTAGGAGAATGAATTCCATCTCTCAACTCCTTTGAGTTTCTTCTCCACTTTAGGGGGCTAGGTGGATTTTTCTTGGATGGAATGGAGAGTTCCCACACCCAAAATCACCAATTTGCCTCCATTTTCAAGGTTCTATCTTCCCAAGGCCATGGACTCTCACAATCTGAGGACACCCTAACAAGAGGGAGGATGACACCTTGAAGATTTATGGTGGCTTCTCCAGCGATGGCTTAAGGAAAACGCCAACAAGAGGCATGTGACGCACCAAGAGGACTCAAGAGGAGGCCAAGGAAGACAAGAAGACAAAGAAGAAGACCAGAACAGTGAGGAAGGAGTATGAGGAGGTGTAAATTCTTACTTAGAGTTGACCCCCTCTCCTCACCTTTTTTAGCAGTGCTAAAATTCTTGTAGTCTCTTGATCCTATCTTTGCTTTGTCTTTCTAGATGTTTTAGCTTGCCTAGTGCCATGAGTCACGACTTAGGATGTTAACTAGAAAACATGTCATCATGCCGTCGTGGCAACTTAGGAAAATAGTATTTTTTTACCACGTGATTGTGCCGACCGTGGCGGCCTAGAAAGATAGAAATACATATTATAATTGCCTCACTGATCGTGAGAGCAAAAAGACTTTGGGAGGCGACACCTCCTCAATGTTGTAGGGTGATCCTCATAACGGTCTTCACATGCTAGTTGCACGGGTGACGGGATGGCAAGTGCCGGAACGTCCAAGACCAACAACGGTAAGGTGGTGACGGCCTCAACACACGCCCTCGGCAGACTCTAAGTTTTAGGAGCCGCCACCGCAAGTACGATTACCAAACCAAAGACAATTGAACTATCAAAGGTAATCCTGGCTACACTCAGCGACACTGAGAAGTGCAAGGAAGCCAAGAAAACGCTCGCCGAGGTGGTTTACGCATGTGCATGGACTACTGGGTGCTGAACAAGCTCACGGTGAAAATTCAATTTTCATTACCGCGGATTGAGGACCTGTTGACCGAATCCAAGGGTACAAAATATTTTTGTCCTTGGATTTGTCTCAAAGGTGACATCAAATCTGCATCACAAAAGATGATGTATCCAAAACAATTTTTTGACTGCACATGGTACATTACTAGTTCCGAGTTTTATGCTTCGGGCTAAGAAACGCCTTGGCAACCTTCCAAGGAGAAATGAGCTGAACATTTTCCAAGCAAATCAACCAGTTTGTCTTGGTTCCTTGGAAGACATCTTGGTTTTCTCCAAAACCATAGAAGAGTACATACAACATCTCTGCAAAGTCATTACGATCCTTCAGGAACAAAAGTTCTATCCAAAAGTGAGCAAGTGTATGTTTGCACAAGATGAGCTCGAATACCTTGGACACATAGTCGGCAAGGATGACATTCGTGTCGACCCACAAAAGGTCCAAGTCATGGTGGATTGGCTGTGTCCAAAAATTGTCGGGTAGATTCTGGCTTTTCTCGGCCTTGCAATTTAGTTCTGACGGTTCATGCAAGGGTACTCGACCCGAGTAGCACCGGTAATGAGGCTCACACAAAAAGATGTACATTGGGTTTAGACATCTGACTATAAGAATGTCTTTCTCAAAGTCAAAGAGCTACTGTCCACAGTGGTCGTCTTAGCTCTTACGGACCCATCGCAACCATGGGAGGTATGATGCGATGCGTCTATAGAAAGGTTTGGAGCATTCCTCATGCATAATCATCACATTGTTGTGTATGAGAGCCAGAAGCTCATCCCCGCAGATATGTGATACACGACTAGGGATCATGAGCTCCTCGCGTTGCTTTACACTTTCAAGATGTGGTATTGATACCTTGAGGACGCTGAGGGGGGTGTGATGGTCATGACCGACCACAACCCATTGGTGTTTTTCTAGATACAACCAAACATGTCAAGACAACGGGCACATTGGAGCGAATACCTGATCTGATTCTTGTTTACATAGGAATATCGGCCAGGACTCATCAATGTGGCCAATCCACTAAGCCAACGGTATGTGGAAATTAAAGCAACCACCAAGTTTGATAGGTGTTTCATGGTCATTGCAACATGAAAAACTCGAACACCAGATCTCCTTGTATCTCTGCGACAACCACCTCGAGAGATTATTCACTACAACGGGTTTGTAAACATGATCAGAATGGGATCAATATGGATTCTTGGTTTCAAGACTCTCGGGATTCAGAAAAGTACGGATTGGTGGAGGTTTTAGGAATATTTTGGCACGGAGAACATGTTGTACCAGACTCAGGAGACCTTTTAGCGAAGATTATCTCCTAGTTCCACGACCTGCCGGTCGTAGGTCAGTGGGACCTCGAAAGACTTGAAAAACACTATTGATGACCACGATGGAGTGTCAATGTCTGTAAGTATTGCATGATATACAATCCATTTCTTTGAAACAAGGCTAGTAACCAAAAGCTTGCTAGACTCCTTCAACAACTTCCCTTCCTGTGACTCCATGGGAGTGCGTCAGCATGGACTTCATTGCTGGTCTCTTGGACATGGCCCGTGGCCACGTTGCAATACTAGTGGCTGTCGATCTTCTTACAAAGATGACACACTTCATTTCTACACGTAGTCATATGAACGCAGAGAAGACCAATCGTCTCTTCTTTGAAGGTGCCATAAAGCACCACGGCATAGTGCGCATCATCTCCAATCGAGATAGGAAGTTTGCTAGTAAGTTCTAGTTAAAGATCCACAAGTACTTTGGCACCGAGTCGCAAATGTCGAAAGTGTTTCAACCTCAAAGAGAGCATATATAGATGCTCTGTATGTACATGGACCCTGCCATGAATGACTGGGATGAATTCTTAGTACCAGCAGAGTTTGTGGTGAATAACTCGGTGAACGAGTCCACAAAGTTCATGCCGTTCGTGTTGAATAGTGGTTGGCATCCAGTGGTGCCATCTTCATTGGTGAAGAGTAGGAGTACAGGAGGAGAGGTTCCTTCTGTTTAAACCTTTGCCAAATGCATAGACTCCTTGTTACAAGAGGCGAAGGGTCACCTCCAAGCTGCTCTTCGACGAAAAAAGGTTTATGTCGACAAACCTCGCCGTGAGGTCTCATTCTACGTCGGTGACAAAGTACTGCTTAGCACTAAAATTCCTTTGGTTGAAGACGTTAGGGGTGTCAAAACTACTACTAAAGTGGATTGAGCTACTTCCCATCATTCCATGCATTGGGCAAGTGGCAAACCAATAGTTTCTGCCATTGAGGATCAAGATACATGATCTGATTCATGTGAACCTATTGGCTCCATATACGATAGAGGGAATCGTTCAGGCACCACCGACAGTCCTTGCTACCGACAACTAATACGAGGTTCTTTGCCTACGCCAACACTAAGAGTGTACACTGGGGTCGCGGGTTGTTTGGGAATATCTCGTTCATTGAGCCGGTTGTGGACCTCAACATAAGTCATGGGAGCCTAAATCTCCATTGCTTAAAGAATTGGTCAACGAGTACCAGAGCAAGCTCGCAGCTCATACGGATCAATTCATGGTAGGGATACCACCTGAACACGAAAAATATGATTTGAATTCTCGCAAGACGCACTCGTTGACATTGGGGACGTCTAACATGGTTGTCGCCAGACGATCCAGCCTAAAGGGGAGAGGCTGCTAGCCATGCTGACCGACAAGCTATAGCTAGGCCTCGTTGTCTTTGTTTGCTTTGTCTGTGTTAGTTCCGGCCAACTTGTTCCCATGTAGGACGCAGGTGTTATCCATTTTGTTCGGCCTAGGAGGGAGCTATTTCTTCCCAATGTCTTGTACATATCCTCCGTTGAACTCTGTCAACTCTCTCTTACAAATCTTGATGACCTGGACATGGAATTTTCTTCCAGTCATGGCATTTCATCTGAGTTGCATCGCACCACTGGTCGTGTCTTGCTCCATGGCACACGTTGTGACCGTACGTTCTACATCCTAGCCTTTGCGCCTGCCCCTGCCATAACTATGCTTGTCCATGTCACTTATTCCCTCTCCCAGGCTCACGTGTATCTCTTGCATTGCTTTCCTTGCCACATCCACATAGTTGCCAATGTCAGCAAGCACTGTCACCGCTCTTCCATGGCGTTGCATTAACTTTTCTTGCTCCTTGTGCAACTAACAATCTTGAGTGTGCTGAAGGCAAAATGCATGTCCCAGTTTTCCACTTGTGACAGTAGCAGTGGTCATCCCCTTGACCTCTTTCATGTTGATTTCATGGAACAACTTGCCTATTAAACCTTGGAGGGGTTGGAAGTCACATCCTTTGGCTCACTGACAACTATTCTCGCATGTGCTGGATCTTTGCACTTTGGTGAAAAGTGACGTCTCTTCCATGTTCGAATCATGGCTTCCCTCATATGAATTTGCCTCTGGTTGTCATCTTCGTGTGTTTCGTTGTGATTGTGTCGAAAATTTCATGGGGTCTACTGCCCGCTTCTATCCCACTCGTAGTGTGTAAATGGAGCCATCGGCTCCTTACACACCCCAACAGAATGGCATTGAAGAATGCTAGAACCGCACTCTTGTTTATGGCGTCCGCAAGCTTCTCACTGTTTCGCCATTCCCTCTTTTCCTCTGAGGCCATGTCTTACATGAGATGTGTCTGAAACCATGTTCCTCACTGTCATTTCCTTTGTCACATCTCTCCCTTTGAGAATTGGTTTGGCCCTCACACTGATTTTTGTCTTGCTCGTGTCTTAGGCTGTGTCGCTGGTGTCTGACTGTTGAATGATGTTCAGGATGGCAAGCTTAGTCTTCGTGCTCACCTCTCCACCTTCCTTGGTGTCTCTGTCTTGTCCAAGTCTTGACGCTTCTTGGACACTGATCGATGCCGCGTCATTGAGTCTCATGATGCCCTATTTTTTAGGATATCTTTCCTCGTGACTTATCCCGTGTCGCTCCACCCTCCTATTTGACCTTGCTCTGTCAGCTTGGGTATGTTGGATGTGTTTTCGCCTTTGGTCTTGGGGAAACCCCTCCATTCAGACGTGGAAAATTTACTTTCCCCTTCATAGCCATTGCTAGTCGCATCCTCTAGAGTCCCATGTCCCTACTATAGGCCTTGAGCCGTACACACGCAAAGGGAGGTTTTTTTTCCTCTCCCAACAGTCAGTCACCTGGTCCTCTCAGCCCTCTTAGCATCGCAAATGATCTAGTGCATCTTCCTCCACGGTCTGACCATGTGCCAACCCCATTGGCCTCGATGAACTCGACCTTGCTGTCAACGTCGTTCATCCTAACTCACCTCTGGGATACACTCTTGTTGTCCATGAGCTCCACAATGCCCTTGAGGCTTCAGTCTTTGGCTATGTTGTATGATTTATAGCAAGTGGAGTCTCCACACTTCCTCCGAAGCTTACCATAGTTCGATAGGCTTGTGAGGCAACTGATGTTGATCTCTCAGAGAGGGCAATGTAGGAGGAGGTGATTTCTCTCAAGGAACACGATGTATTTAAGCTTGTTGACCTCCCAACAGGTTGTAAGGCTGTCTTACCTTCTGAGTTTTTCGCCGCAAGCTGAAACCCAATGGCAAGATCGACCGATACAAGCCCCGACTCGCTGCCAAAGGGTTCTCTCAGGTTCCGTGAGTTGACTTGAACGAGACGTTTGCGTCAGTCGGGCAGTTTATTACTGCTTGTGCTAATTTGAGTCTGATTGCACACCACGAATGGGAATTGGAGCAGATATGCTTCAACACATTCTTGATGGACGTCTCGACAAGGAGATCTACATGTTACGGCCACCGAATTTAATCGATGGCACAAACATAGTCTGGAGATTGCACGAGGCAATTTATGGTCTCAAGTTGTCACCGTGCTGATGGAACATGTAAATCTCCTCCACTCTTGAGAAAGGTCGCTATTTCCGTAGCACGGTAGATCCTATGCTCTTCTTAAGTGCTCCCATTGAGCCATCTGTGACCATTGTGGTCTACATCGATGATTATGCTAACGAGACGCGCAAAGCTTAATATGCTCCAATAGCTTAGAAATGTAGAGGGGGTAAAAACTGATAGCACACAGTGTAAATACCTGTCACAGTGCACGGCGTGTGACGTACTCACTGAGAAGATTCTATGAAGCTTCCTAGCACGCTTGCCACTAAGTGGGCGTCCGCGCTCAGTCAGCTCGCGGCGTCAACGCAGGTCGGACGCAAAACGGCAAGGGTTTGGCTAGACGACACGACTCTGTGTCAAATGTGCTTCCATTAATTAACACATGCAGAGAGAATGATATCTGAGCAACAATCAGCCTAAATAGTTGCTGGCCGCCTAGAGTCGCTAGGGGCGGCGGTATTTTCGTACCTGCTCAAACTGGCCTAAAACCACAGTTTTGGCCGTAACTTTGGTGCCCTAGGAACCCTGTTCCTAGGGGTATGTGGGAATCGGCCGCGTACGCCTTGACCCACTAATATCCACCATCGAAGGTACTTCCAACCAACGGTCGCGACCGCTGATTGAGGGGGTTCCGAAGCGGCTCAATGAGCTGCTTGTGGAATTACCCATCCCCCTGGTGGAAGGGTTTGTGTTGTAGCCAGTGTTGCCTAATAATGGGCGCGAATACCATGTGGTTTGGTTGGACTTCGCAGTCCGCTTTGCATATGGCTGATGTGGAGAGGAGGGAGTGGTAGGTAGAGGCTAACTTTTTCCTGCTGTGTAGAGTGTTTAGGTTGTGGAGGTGTAGGACGTGCATGCTGATGTAGTCTTCAAAGTTTTTGATGATTATGGGTTCTAGAATAGCATGGGGGTTTCGTGGATTTATTTTCTCTCCTAGGATGATTTTGCAGCGCAGCCGCCAGATTTCGTGGAAGGTTGTGGCTTGGAGTAGTTCCCACCTCTGGTTTTGTGATGTGTGTTGGTGGAAAGTTAGGGTTGTGGTTGGTTCATTGCAAATGAAAGTTGCGCAACGTGTGAGTGCTTGGAAGGTGTTTTGCAGGTTGGGGCAGTCTCGGAAGGCGTGCTCGATGGTTTCGGTGTGTCAATGGCAGAAGGGGCAAATGTTTTCGAAAGGGGGTATGAGAAAACGGAGTCTTTCTCGGACTTGGATGCAACGAAGAATTATCATGATGATGATATCTTTGGGTTTTGGTGGGATAATGTCGTTTTTTAGGAGTTGTATTAAAAAGGCAGTTGGGTTTGACGGTGGTCGTGGCCATTTAGACCAAAACGTAGTTAGTTTGAGGATCTTGGGGAGGAGGCGTTTGTGAAGTTGGGATAGTGTTGGCGTTCGGGATGGTATGCGCCACGAGGGATTTGTGACGTTATTTCCGAATCTCAGAAACTTGTTGTCTTCTACATGGACAGTTGTCCCACACCCTACTCTTATCCACTCTCAGGCAAAGGGCGAAGTTTGAAAGAGTGGTTTTTTGTTGGGTTTTAGGGCAAACTGATTGTGTCACATGCGTCATCTTCCATGCATTGTAGCAAGCATTTATCCTGTGAGCGAGTTGGTTGTCATTTCTTGTTGCACATTGAAGCTTTCAAAGCTTATGAAGCCATGCGCATTCTCGCTAACCACATTCTTGTTGTTCTTGCACTTGCCTTGGATGCTGATCGGACTGTGATGCCACATCAGCGACTGCAAAGGTAAAAAAATTCCATGAATCTTTTGATGAATACTCCGAATCCTTACAATGGGATTTGCGTGTCGCAAAAGGAAATGAGAAAGAGGAGGGACGGAGTACTTATATACCCATCGTTTCGCCAGATTTAACAGCGATGCCCATGGTTTTTAACAACATAAGAGCGATGCCCATGTTTGTCCTTCTTCGAGCGAAAATGGGCACGACTGTCATATTTTTCATGTATTCACCGGATTCGACATGGATTTCGACTTCGACGGCGGAGCCGAACTTCGCCCGCCATCGCGAGCTCGCAGGAGGGGTTCCGCGGCGAAACCTCCCTGCGAGCTTGCGATGACACTGTCAAACCCCCTATTTAAACTAGGGGGTTTGCCGTAGGTTTGGGGGGGTTTGCGAGTTGCGGTGCACGTGTGATAGAAGAAAGGGAATCTGTCGGGCCCCGCTACCGCGGGGCCCTGCAGATGCCCGGGCAAGTAAAAAAATAAAACCCAAACCCCCCAGTGTCACTAGGGGGTTTGTCGGATATTGGGGGGGGTTTGCGATATGTGTGTTACCCTGTCGCGAGTTTTGGAGTTCGCAGTTGCGAACTCCAAAACTCGCATCACGCCGACTTCTGACATCGGCTCGGCCGGTGTCAGAAGTCGCCGATTTCGCTCTCGAGGTCGGCAGTCGCCGGCCTCGAGAGCGAATTCGAATTCCGTTTTCGGACGGATATTCGAAAACATGGGCACCGCTGTCATGTCGATTTCGACTATGGGCAGCGCTGCTATATCTGGCGAAACATTGGGCACCGGACTATTTGTTCTCAAAGAGGAGTCATTGATCGATTTTGACACACGTGATAGAGAGATGACCCCACCCGAGCATCGTTCGTTAGAAAGCGCCATGTAGTAGTTTTCAACAAAACACCGGGCACAGCATTTTCTGTGCCCAAAGGAACCTAGTTGGCTGAAGGCATAAAGCTGTCTTTGTTTCAGGTCTAGACTAGGGTTGGATATGGTATAGAAGACTGCAATGATTGCGCAATGCATTCATTGGAGGGAAAATGGGTGCACTTTCTTGCCAGAATCAGAGGCGTTCCGTCAGACGCGATGAGGGATGGCTTTCCCGAAATTGCGGACCCACGAAGCAATGCTGGCATGCGGAAGTGCCAGGCCGCCGCAAAAAATCCAGGTCGCGGCTCGATACACGAGATATTTCTGCACTTTACAGTAGAAAGCGCAGCATCTCGCTGACCGTCGCTTCCCTATGTTTCTCTGAAGTTTCACTGGTCCACGTCGACTGAAGGCGCTCTGTCCGACCGTGGCACGCTTAGTCAGCTAGATTTATCACCCCACTTCGAACTACACGACAAATGCAAACAGAACGGATTTTTTTTGGAGCGCGTGCCGTTTGATCGCGCAGTTCGACTGAGATTTATCAGAACATGTGTACTGTCTACACTTGAGTGACTTCTGGCGAAATGAACGATGAAACGTCCCGTAGATCTACCACTCCAACCCTGCTTTCTGTACGAATATCTGTCTTAAAAAAGGGGTACAAAAACATTTAGACAAATCCTGAATCAGGCGCAAGAAAAATCTGAGGTAGACGATTCTCTCTTACCGGTACTGTTTGGTCCTCGTCGGGAAACGATGTCCGAACGTTTCTCTGTTTCAAGAGACTCGAAATAGCTGATCAAAGAAGCCTGCAAGAAAAACATCGACAGACATTTTTGTGGTATCACGCAGGTGAGAATCCCACCATATGTATGCTCATCTCTCTGAAGAAGACCACTTTTGACTGAGATAATAGGATGCATCTGATTACTTTTGGAGGTATCGTTGAATCTGTATTAGTGGAAATGCTTCTTTCTGTGAATATGCATGATCGAAGTCTGTCAAAGGTGTTTTTCGAAATTTTAGATACAGATCCCCGTTTTCCTTCGCTCGTGCGCGAGATGATGGCAACGTTTACAGGATAGAATGGTTTTCAATGGTCCAGAAGGCGGCGCGAGTGCCACAGTCGCTACCGCGCTGTCGTGGGACTATTGCCGTCCGCCAGGATCGCTGCCAGAAATCGCAGGAGACAGTATTGCCTACATGCCGGGTCCGGGATTCAGTTCACTGACGTCCCCCGTGCCCCCAATTGTGTCCACGGCAATTTTCTCTCGTCTCTCAATCGTTGCTGCCAGCCGAGATCGCCCCGCCGCCGATTCATCCGTCCTGGGCAGTTTCGTGCGGCGGCCGAATCCTCGTGTTTAGGTTTCTGCAAAGCTTTTACCTTTCAAACAAAAAATGTCATACGGTAGGGGATGGAGCGAAAGTACGTGGGGAATCAACGTAGACGAACACCGGGATTGCTCTTCTCGTCGCTGCGCTTCAAGCATGCAATCAAGATTCAAAATATTTTCCGTATCCTCAGGAAAACTTTTCCGCCGCCGCATGCGAAGCCGTGCGAGTGTGCTGTCCCACGGCTGCTCCACTGCTACCTCCACGTTTTGGATCAACTTTGTCGGCCAACACGATCCTCTCAACAAGGGAGGTCGTGAAATGTGTCATCTCTGGACCGGCTTTCCGTCCGGCCAGTGACCATACACGGTTCTCACGCAGAGAACTCAATCTTCGCCTCAGGCCCAGGCACGCACTTCATCGGAGGCCTTCGGAGGCCTTCGTTGCCGCAGGCTGAAGAATTGAGCGGTTCGTTGCGAAGCCCAACTCCAAGCACCCACCACGCTTCCTCCCGAATCCCATCCTCCCCCCCCCCTCAGTTAATTCTGCCGCTGCTGTTTGAGCGCGAGGCCATCCGGCGGGCTACTATCATCGGCAGCACCAACGGCCGCGGCAGCTTCACCTATTCCAGCTGAAGGAGCATCGGCGGCGGCGGCTGCAGCAGGACCAGCAGCAGCAGCACCAACAGCAGCAGTAGCAGCAGCAGCGGCGGCGGCGGCGGAAGAAGCATCAGCAGCAGCAGGAGCATCAGGTAGGTGGGTGGGCGGGTGGGTGTGTGGGTGGGTAAGTGGGTGGGTGGAAGGGTGGGTGGGTGGGTGGGTGGGTTGGAGGGAGAAAGGGTGGTTGTTTAGGTGGGTGAGTGGTAGAGTGCGCTTTTGGGTGGGTGAGACTCCCACCGTGGGAGTATTGGAGGGAGGAAGGGAGGATGGGTGGGCGGGTCGGTGGGTCGGTGGGTCGGTGGGTATGTGGGGATGTGGGTGTGTGAGTGGGTGGGAGGGTTGGAGGGAGGGAGGGAGGAAGGGAGGATGGGTGGATGGGTGTCTGTGTGGGGGGGCG